>LJIJ01000242.1:0-162967 GCA_001718145.1 Orchesella cincta | reverse complement strand
CACTCTCCGTTGCCCTTACTATTTTCAACAGCAGAGAAATCTTTTTAACGTTTCTACAAGATTATGCCCGGTTTGATATCTGGCTGCCGAAACCCGTTTCTTTCGTGACGTGTTTTCATGGCTGTATATATTTTTGAGCCGGCACCCGGGAACCTCTGCTGTGCTGCTATAAAAAGGAATCACTATTGCACCCAACCAACCTCTTTCTTGGTGAGCGAGTCCATAACATATATCCCTTGATTTATATACCTGAAAAGACCTGCACGAAACATTAAACATCCAAAGAAAATCAGAGTGACCGGTGGTGCATGCAATGGGCTTATTTCCTCGCCCGAATACAAAAACGAGAGCAAACCAGAGCCAAAGTAAGGTTTGGTTGAAAAAGGAGTTGAATTCACAATTTCCTCTCCGTTTAGCCAACTTATCTGTATCTTCCCGTCCACTTTCTGCCAGTACAAAAGCAAAATGTATTTATTTATTTCGAAACGAGACAGACAAGAAGAATGGGGAAGAGATAGGGCGAGAGGCGAGGTTCATTTTGATTTTCTACTCCAAAACCATTATATTATGAATGTTGGTTGTTGTGACGTGTGACATTTTCCAAAATCAACACGAAAGGCAAAGAAGATTACATGCATCTCTCTCCACAAAGACACGACCTTATTTATATTTCTGTGCACACCCGCGTACATTGTTCATCAAAGATAAAAGTGAAGGTTTTCTAGTCACAAAAATGGTCACAGTAGCTTCCGGAATGGAAATACATATTACAATATCAAATGATCAAAGCGTTGAAAAAGCAATAGAATGATGGTGGAGTGGAACATCATGGAAGAGACTCAATCCAATTCGGATCCACCTAGATTTAGTATTTCGTAAGAGTAAGCAAAATACACGTCGAACTTTGAGCTGAAATGAAGTGTGCTCTTCTCCTCCTTTCATCTAGTGCTACCACCATTACAAAATCTACTGCCGGAATGAGGGTTATATCCGGAGAAAAAAATATGAGAATGCAGTCAACATTAGTTATCGCGGCAGTGGACTGATTTGACCCTCTCCTCCTTCATTTCTTTTCCCTACTCATGCTGCAGCAGTCAGCAAAAACAGTTGAAACTTCTTCCCCTTCCTGAGAAGGAATTTTCCTTCTCTCATTTGAGCTTGTTTGTGTGCGTGCATACATATTATATACCGTCAGATGTTGAATATGAATCGACTTGGCAGAACATTGCATCACATTTTGGGTTGCTTGCTTGTTAGGAAATAATGTGAAAAGCAAACGTAATATGGGCCGACTCTTCCCTTCTTGCTCCTCTTGTTTCCAGGATGCTCAAGTGTGCTACATATTTTCACTCCTTCACATCATTCACCACGAAGTGCATCCATTCTACATTCTGTCAATCTGAATGACTGACTGACGACATTGAATTTGAAGTGAAAAGCAGAAGGGAAAGTGTGGATGGATGCTTGTATTGCATCAATTTTGTATTTATGGATTCTATCCTTATATATCCCTAACTGACTAATCCCATAATCTCATCCGTATTATAGTAGTAGTTAGAGGGGTTGCACCATCAACCTGTATCACGGAAGTATGCTTCAATGAAGATGCCTTATGTTTTGTACGGTAATAGTAATTTGCGTTTCGATAAACAATCTGACATCTCAGACTATTTTTGGCTTGAAAACGTCTTTAAAGGGTTTCTCGTTGATGTTGATTGAAAGGTACATCCAGTGCATCGTTGTAGAATGCAGTCGATAAATTACACTTTCCGTTTCTCCACATAACCACAAGCAAAGAGAATGGCATGCCGTTTTCATATCTCATCATGCCAGTTTGTGAGTATAATATTCGTAAGATGTAATCTCAATGGGGAAGACGTTACATAAACTCTGTCAAAGTAGAAAGGCCTGTTACCCGGAGAGTGCAACAAACGTCCTTCGTGCCTGTCATATCAATTCATCCGGACTGTCTCGAAAAAAAACTTTACATTGAGCTCGTTTTTCTTCCAGTCGCAGACAGAGTTTCTCAGTAATAGTTTAAGTTATCCAGTTAGACTAGCTTGCACATCCAAACAACGCAAGACGAAAAAAGTTTTCAAAGTGAAACCTTGAACTAGAAAATGTAAGATTTTTGTGTACTTATTGCTGATTCTTCACATAACGTGTTTCTTATCTTGTTTTCAGAGATAGTGAGTATATTCGTTTGGAGCGAGTGAATGAAACTTTGCTTTCCCCTGAAAAAAAAACTTGTATTTTTTGCCCTTGTACAACTTCATTTTTATGTATTTTTAAGAGATGAGTTTTCATCTGCAACATGCAATGTAATGCAAAAGACAAGGGATGAGGGGGTAAGGATGGATGTGTTAAAAGTTCCAAGAGAGAAAAAGATTTCTCACGAATATTTTTTAGGTTTTCTTGTGCAACATGCCATCACTTTTAAATTTTAGGTGCTTTACCAAATGATTTTAGTTTTGTAATGTACAAAAAGTGTTGCATCTAATGTTGGGAATCAACCATGTAGCCATTCATATTATACAGAACTATTCTCATGGTAAGAAAAATTGAAGTGGGGATCTTCCTCTCTGAAGAAGAAAACATAAGTTTTCCGGGAGAGAGAGAGAGAAATGAATGGATAAGACTCTGGTCTTATGGAGAAAATATGGAGTTGGCCTTGGTTTTCTCGGTCCCCTCCAACTTTTTCCGCTGTAACAAACTCAGATGATGACTATGGTGTTGTGACGTTATGGATATCCCATCCATTGCATAGCTAAACTGATGAAGTTCCAGAATGCACTTTTAACAAATGTCGGATTGGATGAAGGCAACACGTTTGTAAAGGCGCGTGAGGAGAATCCGCAAGTTCTCACACGTTTTCCCCAGTTTCCTGCTCTTTCTCTGTCGCATTCAGGATAACAGAGTGGTTGGATTGTCACAAATGGGTATGCTCTTCAAAGCTTTACTACTGTAGTATCTCATAGGAATTAAATGGTTTGGATTGATGCATTCATATTTATCTTCAAGTTAATAATCCCATTGAATTTACAAGGAAATGATGAAAATGGAAACGAAAAATCACACGCGAATGATCGTTAAACTAAAATGTTTTATGAATCAACATGACTATTTACATCTGTATATGGTAGCCACTTAATATATACTAATTTCAAGTTTTTAAAAAAGAGTTTTACAAAATTGTATACTTTATCCGTTGCTACAATTTTGTGCAAACGCTTTTTTAATAAATTAGTCTGTAGGTCGCAGATGATGACTGAATTATATTTCTTATTTAATATGAAAGTAAAATTTTTAATTCGATGCATTTTGTAGTTTCGCAAACCAAACTATTGGGCACGCTCAAATTCTCTCATTGAGCAGTTTGGTGTGTAAAATAAACCGGCCGCTGCAAGCTAGACAGACTTTCTTTGTTTGACTTTTGGTTTTTCTGCTTGAAGATTCAATACCATAGTCATTGTTTTCCTCTGGGAACTTCTTATTAAATATATAGTTATGCTCGTTAGTTTTATAGTCATCTCTGTCATAATCATCATCCCGAGAGTGGTGCTGATGTCTATATGATGCTCTTCATTCGTCCATGAGATGTTATTTTTCTACGTGCGCATCCTGATCATCCTAACATGCAAAATATATTTTTACGGTGATGCTGTAGGTATGTATATATAATGCGGAAATGTGCGTTCTCTCATTCTCTTGTCTATGCACATACGCATCAACGGCTAGAGGCAAAATGCGTTTGTTGTTTCTTCTCTTGTGCAAGTTGCCTACAGCATGCAAGCATTACTACATGCGTTCACACACAAAAAAGAACTCTTGCACGCCTTATTGATTATGTTATACTATGCGTAGGAATAGCATTGCAGAGCACTTTCATTTTCATCTTTATTATGAAAATCCAACCACCGCTACTGCCGTGAAAGTATGGTTACGGCTCACCAAATGTTATGCAATATTACTCAGGCTACATAAAATGAACGTTTTGAGATGAAAAACAAAAGAACGGCATAATGGCTCTGGCATGACTTCCTTTGTTTTTCGCCTGCTTTTTTCATCCCAGAAATGACAGTACAGCACAGGATTCGATCTTGAGTATAACTCTGAACAAGTTTTCCCCAATGATGCCTCCGTTTCGTTGCAAGTTGCATAAGACTTTTTTCTTTTTTGTTTCCCCTTCCATCCATCCATTTATATTTTTCTTGGGAGAAAATCATGAATGAGCGAGCAAGAGAGTGGAAGTGGTACGGTATTGTGATGTTTTTCCTGCAGGAAACCAAAAGAGGCTGGAAAAGCTTGTTATGCCATAAACATTATATTTATATGCCATTAGGCTTTACAATATGCTTCGTCTTCAACTCGTGCTATAAAGCAACGAGCTGCTATATCAGCCAATATTTTTTGTGCTGGGTAGTCATTCTACGACTGTTGCCATTATTTCTAATACTTTTACAGATTTTAATCTCCCTGAAATACCTTTATAAAACGAGGGAGAAAAGTGTTTACAGAGGATTACAATCACATTACTACCTCGTCTTTTGTTGCACTCAAGTAGCTGCTACATTGCATTCTCTTGGGTTGTTTGCATTTTCAATGTTGTTATGCATGCACTCTAACGCATCTCGCTCTTGTTCCAGACTAAGTAGCAATTTCCAAAAAGACAATGTGGTTTCGACTATTCACATTGATTAAGGGCACATTTCGCATTTGTTTTTCCATACGAAAATGCATTCTACTTGTCTACATCTTATTTTATCGAGCTAAAACATCTTTCCCTGAAGCTGAACCAAAACGATTGAACACCGCATCACTGCAAAAAAAATTCCCATCTCGTGATCTGTATCATCATCATTGTCATTCATAGACGCACTCAAACTCCAAATGTACAAAGGAATGATGCATAAAAATCCCTGACAAATTCCATTCCATCCCATTAAACATTTTATTTGCAAGAATATTACACAAAGGGATTATAACGACATATCTTAATGAATGAGAGGGAAAAATAAAACACAACTGGTACGTTTATTTGATGAAGAAAAAGGGTAAAACGAGCCTAAGCCTATAAAACCCGGTACATGATGGCAATCAAGCAGAATATGAGCGTCGGAGAATCAACAGAGAGCTAATAATATCGCAGAGAGAAACAGAGACATGCCGCGACCGACAGGGTGTCACTATCACTAGAGAGACAGCCAAGGTTTTTTATACCCTGCAACATAATATGCATTTCTCGGAGGAAGAAACCTAAACTGGAAAACCAAGTCAAAGGATGCCTCCTGTGCATCAGCCGTGTCTGACTGGGAATCTGAATATGCAATGAGACATGTATGGAATGAAAGTGGGAGAGAAAGGGTGAGAAGGGTTCAAGTATGCATATAAAATGAACAAATACGAATACAACCATATGGCCACTGTCCTACCGTAATTATTGTGCTTATTTTTCGGATATACATACTCGTTCTATTTCACTGGGTTTAGCTTCTGCTAACTTTCTAGAAGCAATGATGATTCTGCTCTCACATCAAGAAAGGGTTTGAATGTGTCTACAGAGAGCAGCGTATTGAGGAAAAGTATTTGTAGCGTAACAAAACCATTGAGATTTCGTTCGTTTGGGGAACAACGAAAAGCAGATGAAAGGCAAGGGATGAATGAAGAAATGAATGAGCCCTCGGAATCATTATGATTACGGTTATTACACATTTCTATGAAATATTGCGTTTTACCCTGTGTTGAAAACTCGGAGAATGGAAAGGCATGACTTGCATGTTTGAAAACCTGGTACGGGAGAGATCATGTAATAATACATTGTATATCATATTTAGGTGAAGTAAAGAGAGACATTATGAAATAACATCTCATCCTTTTTCTTTGTGCGTTTGAACGCATTGTTTGCTTGCTGGGGACTCTTCACGTTATTATTGCATGTACTCGAAACATTTAATGCTCTTAAGGGATACAACATTTATTGCTGGTGATATGTCGACTGGCTTTTGCCATTTGTATGATTTGCATGAAGACAATCAGTAAAACATAATGTCAATGCAAAACTCCAGCTTAGAGCTATTCATGATAGGGCGAAACAGAAAAAGAATTGTCCTGGGATTTTACCGTGGAATAATAATATTTGAAAGCAGAGCGTATAATTCAACTTGTGAGTCGAATTTTGTGTGTGTAGGTTTTGGGTTGGTTGGCTGAGTTGCTCTAGCTGCTCACTCGTGCTTGACTACATTTGAATTGCTTTTCTCTGTGAGGATGACAAGAGAAAAGATGGAATGGAATGAAATGAGTGTGTTTGGAAACTAGCGTAAAGTTTTCATTATTTTAGCCATTCCTTTCTCTAATTTCATGTGTTAACCTTCTTTGTCTTTGGATATATAGTGATTTTGTATAATATGCAAATAGGCCTGCAAAAATAGTAGGTTCTATTTCTATGTATGTATGTATATCAAATGAAATGATTACTTGTCTCGTAATGTGTTTGTGTGTAATGTTCACAAACGAACGAGGAAAGCCTTTCACTTCATGTTGTTAGGAATCTCAATGCAATGCTTTTCCATCATCATCATCATCATCCACCAGCGCAAATTACCAAGTATCTAGTTCCATCATGTGAAAGAAAGACAGGACAGGACGGGCAAAAGCACACCGGCATAATAATACGCAATTCACCAGCGGTTGAGATTCCTCAAATGTTTTTAGGAATCCTTTCATATCACCGGAAGGCATTTCATCTCACTTCACTTGGAAATGTACAAGCAATTGCAATTTGGCTAAGTGAGTTTGTCCATCTGAGTGAGTGAGGGAGCGTGCAAAAACAGCATAATATTATATGTTCACACGAACTCACACATTCACTCTACTCTGAATAATTATGCTTTCAATACAAATGCATTTGCATGAGTGTATGAATATTTTTATTATTAAACTATAGTCACGTAGAAAGGTTTGGGTTGGTAATTTCATGAGTGTGTGATGTTCTACAACAGCTATATATATGTTGTTGTTGTCTCCTATTTTGACAAACATGGTGACAGACGTCAGATTCTCATGAAAGGAAAGCAAAGCCAGATAAAAGGACAGTTTTGTTTAAGTGGAACAAGCAAAGCACGAAACAGGCGTTCCATTCTACTTGCCTTACCTGTGAAAAGACAAGCTGTTAATTTATAATTTAGATGGGCACACACTCTTGAAATGATGAGAGGAGAGCCACACTTTTCAGAGAACCGTTGCCACTGTCTATCTGTCTATTTACGTTAATGTCGGAGAAAGCAGAGAAGAAGAACGCCTTCCAACAACTGTCATGTAGCGTAACCACTTTACAACGACGCAAAATCGGAACAATTTCCCAACATATTTTAGTTTATGAAAGTAAAAGTTTAAAAAAGTTTGTTATTTTCTGAACCAACTAATTTCTTACGAGACGACTAGTGTTGTACCTCATTCCATAATGTACCTTGCTACTTTTTTGATAGACGACAGCGAGAAAGAAAAGTGGAAAAATTACATGAATATTTATGAAGAAACCTTAGGGCGAAAATCGTGATGAGGTTTGGTTTGCTTGTTACAGAGTTGCTAGTGGTTTGCTACAAAAGTGGCTACCGTAGAATTGTAGAGTGTACAATTCGAATTAATTCGTGATTCTTGCCTTCTGCCAAACCAAATACCTCTCTGAATCTACAAAATATATACATATTCCAAGCAGCGAACCAGAAAGAAGTGGAGGAATTAATATAAATGCGAATAATAATGCGGAACAACATGCATCATCTGTATATTAATAAGTATGTAAATCCTTGTTCAAATAAAATTAATATGATGCATTTATGTGACTGCTCCCTTACAACAGCTATAACATATTTCTTTTCCTTATAATATGCTACATAAAATACTCATCGGAAGAACAAGTACGTATTCACAACAGACACAAGAAGGTAGGGAGGGGAGCGGAGTGCACACGTTGCTTATGAGAATTGTAAAGCTGATGGGAATGAAAAAACTTTTTACATCATCATCATTTCATACTTTTCCACATCTCATGAATTCTGACGGCTACCGTTCAGACGAAGAGAGGGAAAAAGAAAACTTTTCTTTATCTCTTTTATGCGAATAATATCTCTCCCAATAGAAAGTGAGCATGGGTCTTCCTTTTGTACCGTTTGCATAACAAACATTTCCCCTTCATATCATTACCTCTTGATACGGTGCATACTTTCTAAGAAAATCCGTTGAACTGGAGCCAGACTTTATTTTCCTTTTCGCGGAAGATGAATTCCTATCTCATTCAATTCCGGAATTGCAAACCCAAGTCATACACCGGTCTATGCAAAAACGTATTTTTCTTTTTATCTGTGTACACGCACAGACGAAAACATTGGAGTAAACAATACTTTGGAGGTAGAATGGAAACGGGGGAAACACAAACTCCAAAAGTGGATTTGTGACCCTAATCTTGTACTTGTTATTCCACAAGTTTAACCTTCTGTTATACATATTACATCCAGTAGTTCTCAGCTACACTCTGAGGATTTTTTTCTTTCTTGTGGGACAAAAGTTTTTGAATGAAACCAATGTTTCATTCATACAGCTAGACGTACTCAGGGAAACTTGGAGAATGCTGAGTTTGAAAAATTTCCTTATATTTGCACAGCACAAAAAGTCACTTTAATATCCGCTATGACCAAGACCAACAAAAGTTCAAAACATGCTTGTATGTTCGAGTATCAAGTATCACGATATGAATAAGTGAAAAACATACATACAACGAAACCAACACGGTTCGAGAGAAAATGTAAAATATCCCGTTCTGGCTGACTCGCCATATTTTTTTTGAGAAGGTATACATTTCGAAGTGTACACATCCAACCGCAATAGTTTCCAGTGTTGCTTGACCTCGCGAATTCTTTACATTAGTCGGAGGACTTTTCCCAGGCAAAAAAATCCAAGTGAATGTGCTCAAGTGGAAAGAATCCAAAGGACCTCTGTGCCTTTGCCAGAAGCTTACATGGAGCATTAGATTAAGGCGTGTTGTTGTAGGTACTTTTATGCGTGCGTATAGTACAGATAAGGTTTTGGGTTTTAGGCAGCGTTAGTTCCCTTAAAACTTGTGATTTAGTATTCCAAACTGCATCACTTCAACCATGAAATGAATGGACCACTTGACTTTTTTTTGTATGACTAACCCACCATAAGGGTTACAAAAGGAAGGAGGGAACCTAAAGTTGTAAACGAATAAATATTGGTATGGAGGTTGCCCTTCACTAGACCATGAGATATAGCAACTATGTAGCATATCACAGTTAGTGGTAGGTACGTGCTTGAGCCTCCAATAACTGTCGTTCGTTGACCTAACAAAAGTAGTCCGACGAAGAGAAAAGATAAGAACACGGACGAACTGTGAAAAACGTAAAAAAAGGATAAAGCAGGGGCCATACACCACTTGACAATAAAATTGGTATGTAAATCATGTTTGATTTCTTGCCTTTTAACTGTATCTCTGACGAAATAAATCAAAACTCGAGTGCTCGTTTAGCAAACCACTAATTTTCCCCAACTTCTGGCGTACTTCGTTAGTTTTAATTGATTGTCACGAGGAGGAAAGCGCTTGCCTGCTTTATACACAGATGCAAGTCCCCGTTATCTGAGTTAACACGAAATAAAATGAAATTTAACGACCTCCGAAGAGCACACACATTTATTTCTCATGAGTCTGGAAAAAATGGCAAAACCAACATCGGAAGCAGACACTTAGGCATTTTGCTAGTTTAATTTACATCGCTCATTGTCGTTTTCCCTTGCTAAACCCACAATCAGAGTCAGTTGATAGATATGCTTTCTCACATGTATTTATTGTTTCTTCCTCGCAATCCCAACCCACAAGAGCCAAAAGCGTGCTCAATCAACTGGCAATTAAATAGTAATTTTTGGCAAGCTGAAAGTAACAAGGAACAACGGGAAATGGGAAATTTGAATTTGTTTCCTCATTCAATTTTCTACAAATTAACATTCACAAGAGTGACATAACTTTCGTGTTGTGTGAATCGTGTATATATATATGCATGTATGACGGCTACTTCAAGACTCCTACTTCAGAATGCGTCTGTCTCTGCAAACGACAAGGAAATGAATGACATGGCTGACACAAATAAATGTGTACTCTTGTACTGCCACATTAACTGCCAAGAGTATGAGTTAGTTACATGCAGAAATTCAGTCGCTCCCTGAAGACATTGCGAAGGTTTTGTTTTGCAACATTGAATAAAACCTGCGATTCCAAACTATACTTACTTTGTTTGAATCTGTAGTTGGTTTGGAATACCGGAGGTTGAAAGTTTGGGCTGACATTAATTGCAGAATGAGAGTGAAGAACAAGAATGATGATGATGACGACAGAAGAACTAGTTGGGTTGGGGTGAAGCCACACTCACTCCATTTTCGAAGCATCATCATTTTTATCCTCCAGCCAGGGAAATAACATGCACAGTGGTTTGGTTTGGGAAAAGGGAGAGTAGAGACATCCGCACACGGCAACGCGCTTTGCCAAAGCGATTCATTGTCACACAAGATCGTAAAGACTCTGTTCTCTCGCGGTGCTGCTAGAATCTAACGTGTGATTGTGCTTTCCTTCGTCATTCACACTGTTGGAATGCTACCGTACATATTTATACAATATGAATTCAAACTATATACTTCCTTAGATAGTACAAAAGTACTTTCACTCCAGGCTCATGTTTGTGTGTGTGTACTAACAATGCCTTTGCTTGTATATCGTGGGTTGAATAAATGCTTCAAACATTTTTCACCGGTGTCCCTACACAATACGAGGAACGTATAGGAAAAGTAAGCTGAGTACTTTTAATTCCATCAGGGCAATCAATCATATGACCACTCGACACTTAGAGCCACGAGCCAACCTAAATGCTCGCCCCACTCGTTTTCCAATTATACATTTTCCTTTCTTATGTATATCTATATAATGCGTGCGACCTGTGCTCGTGCTCACGTTACGTACTTAATTCACACAGTATTCTATTGAATCCATTCTTTCCTCCATCTTAGAAAACCAAATGAATGGCACTTTTTTCTTACCTTCCCTTCTCCAAGTGTTATATATGGTGTTTTGAACACAAAAACAGTATTATTCTCGCTTTCATTCAAGGGCAAGAAGAAAAGAAGCAATTCATTTGATTTTAATCTCACAGGCAGCACCAAGTGCGTACCGCACTTCAGTTCCGGCTTGTCCCATGAAATTCTTGGAAATCCGTTGATTTGTTCGTATGTCTCGTGCAAAGTTTAAGGATGAATTCAACCGTGAAAACATGCGACATTCCTATCCTCTTTCTGAGTAATTTGAGGAACAGCACTTTTATTCCTGCTAAACTTTCCGAAAACTTCATTTACCACATGCATTTACCATATTACCACACAATTCTCAGCTCAGCTTAAATAGTTTAGCATAAACCATAACGGGCGGAAGTTCCCGGAAAAACTAGACTCACATGCGGATGTAAAGAAACAACACGCATTCAATTTTAAATCTGTTATGCTAACTCTTCTACTTCTTCCAGAGAAGAGCGAGATCAGTCTAGAAAGACTTTTTGCTTCTATATACCCGTAGCAATGAAGGTTTTCAGCGTAGGCCATGCATAAAATTCTCATTCGTCACTTCAGTGATTAGATTAGAACTCTTCGTTTCCAGGATTATTCTTCTTTGTGCAGTTATTCTTCTTCAATTACCTCCCCGACTTGTGGAGGAGGACGGAGTGCATAATATAAAGTATGCAAATTTCATTACAAGAATGCCACACGCATTCACACAATATGTACAAGATTCATTCATGCGTGAGCCTCCGTGTTCAGAACCGGACGTATTTGTTGTGCATTCGGAATTTTGCCTTGTTGATTTTACTTCTTTGCTAAGCTTAAATTATCATGTTGGTGATTGTGGTACATTGGAAAACATGATAAGTTATTTTAGCATCTAGTTTAAAATGTAAAGAGAAAATTTAGTCCTAATCCACAACTTCTTTTCTCTTTAACATTCTGCTCTGCCTTCGAAATCCTGTTCATTTTTTAAATATTCTTAGACAAGGAAAACAGCAGAGTAAGTCAAATTGACGTATGCATAATGAAACAAAGGAATAATGCAACAAGGTCTTTGATTGTTGATAGCGAATTCGTATGTAGTTTTTGGGATTAAGCAATGCAGCACACGTGGCTCACCATTTGATCACTTCATCCATCATATAATCAAGCCTAGTTATTCAAATTCTGACGTTCCCATTCCGTTTCAGACTTTGTAATGCTGAGCGTTTGATTTTTCTAAGTGGCAAGATAATCTGTAAGGTCTGCATTTAAGTACATTTTCTGAGATTATATTCGTTTCCGCTCACGATGTGTGTAAGCAATAATGAGCTATGCCTACTTCGAGAATTGCGCAGTTTTCGTACACCTGAGACAAGAAGAAAGCCAAATAAGCCTTCACAAGCAATTTACTCGTATTTTTTAGGCTTTCCATAATGCAGCTAGTTTCTCTCTACAGGAAGGGAAAATAAGATAAGAAAAATCAAGTCTGAAAAGACGGGAAAAGCCTTGTCTTGTTTGATTCTCGTCAAATTTCTACATTATACAGAAAAAAGAGTGATGTGAGTGGGAAAAGAAAGCTTATTTTTAGCCTCTCCATTCCATTTATCCATTATTCCCAATCCCTGAAAGGGAAATGTGAGCTCCGATTCTCAGAATACAAAATAAGGAAGGAAAGAAATATCAAGTCAGTATAACAGAATTGTGACTGAGTGATTTTGATTAGAGGAGAAAACGTTATGCTTAAAAAACTACACACACATTGTCAGTAAATAAACACACGCCTACATTTTGTACACAGGTAGCTAGATGGCTTTTCCTTTGAGCCAAATTGTCCTTCTTGTTGAGAATTAACTTTCTACGTAGTTGATACTCCTTGTTCAAGCCATATAGGAGCTACTGAAGCTGAGTCAGCATTGTGCAGCTTCCTCTCTTGAATCCTTTCTCTTCATTTTCATTTTGCGAGCCTTGCACGAAACAAGCGGATTCTACGTAGATAGCACACGCTATATCTTATACGATGCTACTTAATGTGATATATTATGTTTCATTCTACTATTCCTAATATGGTTAAAAGCTTCACAATACTCAAACTCATGGGAACAGAGTCACGAGATTGTCAAGAAAAAGGAACGAAAGTGTTACTTTTACTGTAAGAAGTTTATGTTTCGTTATTGCAAATAAAAGCCAACTTTTGTTCAAAACTAGCACATTATTCTTCCCAAAAAAATCTTACATAATGTCTTGCTCAGCTTGAGTGCTATATTAGGCTATACTATATAGTTTCTGGTAGATATCTGGTGAAAATGTGATAATAAAATAAAATGCAGCTCCTTTTGCCAATATTATGTCTTTCCAACAAGGTATAACTTTCACGATGTGTGAATGAATTGAAGGGATGGACAATGGCAGTAAAAGTCACTGTTGCTTTTAGTACTTTGTAAAGCCATTAAATGTCTCAATATACACTTTCTTTTACAACTTCAACATCAATAAAGAGGACAACTTACTTGTGAAACGAACCGGAAAGGTCAGCGCTTCAACTTGAAGTGTGTCTTGATTTTTATACTAAAGTTAACTAAAGCTTTCTCCAACAAGATACTATCCAACTTTTAGAAACTGAAAATAGAAAACGGAATTCATTCATGCATTCCAAAAAAAAAGTTGAATGACTTGCCAAACATTTCAGTAATGAAGCTGCCATGTATAAATGTATGAGACTGACTTTTTCCGATTCTGCAAACGAAAACAAGACACAAACACCATAAAATGTTTGGTTGGTTATAGTCTGTTGCTCAGGTGTGCCTTTGAGAATCGCTGTTAAGCTGCAATATAAAAGTTAGCATGGAGAAAAAAACCCTAGAGAAGTGGATGGCAATCCATAATGTGTTCCATCCAGAAGAGCACAACATAAACAGGGAAAAGACGAATGGATGCTCGTGCCATGATCTCATTTTTGTTTCATCTGTCAAAAGAGAATTGAATTTATTTCCGTGCTCTGTCTCGAGCTAAACTTTCTCAATGTTGGAAAAATAAATTGCTCTGGAGAACCCTGGCGTTCCATCATTATTACTGTTATTGCATAAACGCAGGCAATTCTTTGAGAAGCATATTTTTCTATGAAGAATGGAAATACACAGCACAAAAGAAACAAGAGAAAAAATATGCCAGGCTATTTCCTCTTTAGTATACTGTCAATATTTCGTTCTAACATCTTCTCTTCGTGATGTCCCATCAGAATACTCATCCTCAAGGAAAGAGCTTAATAATATAAAAGGGAAAGCATATATGAACGATGCGTAGATTTGTATAGCTCATCCTCAGCCTGTGTGTAGTATTAGTTCGTGAGCATAGGCGTTCTTTTTTCAGCTCGTTTTGTGTCTGATGATGAGCAACAAGACAAGGGAACCTAAAATGAAGGTAAATTGGAAGGGTGGATGATCATTGTTCGTTTTGTCTCCTCCGTGAGCTTTCGAGCTCCGTCTGTTATTGTGTTATATTTTGTGCATGTTCAGCAAACGAGGGTCAATCGGAATTGGGACGTGATGCTCATACCTAATAATATTTCTGGGATAACCTGGAATTTCACTGAAGCAAAAACACGTAAAGTGTTCAAAAACATGAGCGTTTGTATAACACCTTTATATAAGGACATATCATCATCATCATCCTCATCATCTTTATCGTTTTGGTGGGCTACGTGAACTAAAAGACAGATCCATTCTTTATATGGCAGTTAGTTGATACCTTTCATTGCTTACACACTGGGTTGTTGAAGTATTTGATAGAAAGTAGAAAGGCGGAGGTAAACTTTCATCAATTTCACTACCATTTGTATGTAATACCAGGCACACGTTGATGTTGTTAACTATTACCATCTGCTCGCTTGGAAATACACATTTACAAGGAGGCATTTTGAAAAGCACACGGAGAAACGTGGCAAAATACCAGTGGGGGATCCATTCTGTGTGCTTGATGGACGACTCCGCGGCACTGTCTGCTGACTGTTAGGAATTCGGATGGGAAAGCTCATGAAATGACGTTGAAATTTGATTTGTGAAACCCCAAAAGAGCTTTTGACGGTTTATGGGGATCAAGAAAGGCACATGAAATTCTATCGACTGCTCAACATTAACTTTTCAGCGAAAAAGGAAAATAGATACATGTAGCTTTTCCTTGAACTGATGTGATATGTGACCGTGTGACTGTTCAACAGATCCCACCCCAAACCTCGCATTTGTATCAACATCAACCAAAGTCGCGATACTAAATGTCGGTGTTCACAGCTAGTGTGCACACTTGTTTTTGTCAATAAATCACTGTTCCATGAATTGAATAAAGTTTGCTTGGTCGCGTCTCTGAAGGAAAACTATCCTTGCATATCGGCTGAGAAAGGGAAATTGATATGAGAGGTGATATAAGAGGTTCTTGCTATTATGACCCAATAATAAATTAACTCTAAGAAAATATCAAAGCGTATTTCAAGAAAATTTTATTTCAACGAAATTTTGTTTTATTTGCAGATAACCAGGATGTCCTGTGCCTGTGACGCTGTCAAGGAATGAACTGGTGAAAAAGTAAGGAGCTTTTTTCTTTTGATATGACGGTTTAAAGTGAATTCATAAGGGTTTTTATAAGGTCGGTTTTTACCAAGATCGATAAGCACACACTATGATTATGATTATGACTGCAGTCTAGGGTAAAAGTTGCAAATGCAGCATATGTTGGGTCTGCGTTAGTAGTACCTGGCTCCAAACATTGACTTCTTTCTTATCCTTCCAAGTCAAACTAACTTAAGCTGAAACTCTGCGGTCTCGGTCTCCCAGGTCTTCATCACTGACAGCGACAACCGAAAAAGTTGAAGCTGAAATTATTACGTGTTCATGTTCAGAAGCCCCTGAACTCCCACGGATATGGAGCGTGTAATTTAAGATGATATGTCTAACCCTACGCACGAGCGTATCGAGAACCAATAACGAAAGAATAAGTGCATATGCAAGCGTTTCAATGACAGGATGAGACGTAAGACGTCTTTGACAGCAAAGAAAATCTGAAATGGCTGATATTTGCTACTTTAATAGGAGACATATCCGGTATTCATGAGGGTGAAAGTAAAAAAAAACATTTCCACACTCCCTTCCTAGGTAAACTCATATAAAACCAACCAACGATACTCAATTTCGTTAGGTATACGCACATTCGTATGAGCAGTTGCAATATATATTGAAGGAACTGCTTCCCAAGCAAAACCATAGGGAAGAGATCGTTATCAAAGAAGGCACTTTGCTAAATTGCCCAATTATATCATACTCTCACAAGCATCTATTTCTTTTCTCCGCTTTCCCTCGCATCCTCATCTTCTGGCTCACATCATATCATCCTCGAACGCACAATGAAAATGATCGCAAGAATTGAAGAGGAAAAGTGGTGGTGCCAATGCCAATATAGGCATAAGGCAAAACCCATTACGTAAGTATTAGAAACATTTTCCACAAGAGTGGAGCTGGAGCCTTAGGTGCATCCCCAGCTCATAGAATGTGTCAATATTCTTAATGTTTCCACCAACCAACTTATAGGAAAATAAATTACAAGTAATTTTTATGAGAGAAAGATACTGCCAATAATTTAGTTTATCAATTCCTCGTCCCTCATCGAAAATCTGCAAGAGTGGAACTACAACCGTGACTTATAGTTTGGTTCCGTTGAGCCGGACTAAAAGCCTTCAAAATATCTCCCGTGTGGCAGTGGTAATGCTCTAAATGGCAAGCTCACTGTACCTTACAATTATTAGTGTCATTTAAATGTGATCAGGGAGAGTGTAACTCTTTCCCCGTTGCAATCTACAGCATTTTCTGTGCTGTAATTTCCTCCGCATCGATTCTTAAATACAGAGGGCTTTTTGATGCATGGGAGCTGCTGCATCAAATCGGAAAATGTTTGGACCCATTGATGATACTTTTATTGAGCTCAAAACTAATTTACTTTTGTTGTAAATGGATACTTTACGTGAATTTAAGCTCCATTAGTGCATCCTAAGCACGCAGAATGTATTCCAAACACGCACAATGCGGTAACGGAACGTGAAGTTTTTGTGAACCAGCTACTGCTGCATCACGGCTATTTTTTATGATTCAAAAAATGGTCTTCCGCTTCCCCGTTCTCATGAAAATTTCATTCTCATAAATCATACTCAGAATTATGCATCAAATTCGGATAACGTATCGCATCACCTTTAGACAATCGTAATTTGTCTTGAAAGTGATTAGGTGTATAAATCAACCACAAAACCGAAATTGTTTTAAAGTTGTTTTAGACCACAAAGCGTTCGCTGCTGGACTGGAGCTGAGAGACAGTTTTATAAGAGTTCATTCATTAGTTTTTTGAGTCGATGGTGGTATAAAGTCAGGAGCAATAAAAACTAAGTCTACTCTTTTTTCGCACGTCGCATTTTTTAAACTTTAGTTTTTTACACACCTTTTCAAAGGAGAAAAAGTGATAATGCGGAACATAAATTGTCGTAACAAAAAACTAACAGCCTAAATAGCGTCTTAGAGTCATCCCTCCTCCTATTTCATTTCATTCCGACAGTCATTGAGATGGAAAGTAATTGAGAGAAAGTTGAGCACGTTGGACGAGTTTGTTAAACTTTTTTACGTAAAGAGATATATAGCCTCCGCTGCGGTATACTTGATTCTTCCGTTTAAAAGAGTTTGTGTGTCTCCATGAATTATTTTTTATCCCGAATCTGACACGTAACTAGCAAGGAATAAGGAGGGGGAGAACCAGGTTGAGGCGGATACAATGAAACCTTTCGGAGTAATTTTTTAT
Organism: Orchesella cincta; assembly: GCA_001718145.1. Classification (NCBI taxonomy): domain Eukaryota; kingdom Metazoa; phylum Arthropoda; class Collembola; order Entomobryomorpha; family Orchesellidae; genus Orchesella; species Orchesella cincta. The sequence goes on along the minus strand of LJIJ01000242.1, from coordinate 145,048 downwards.
CCAGATGGAGGGACATGTAAAATTGGCATCTGAAATGACGTCCACAGGCAGAAAAGCTCCTCCGGACAGGGAACGAGCGACAGAAATTCACACAGCAACAGCAACCACACCAATTACATCACAATAAAAACCATCTATCCAGTTTTGTGGCTTTACTACTTTCTCCTAGCTCCGTACGAAAAAGGTTAGCGTTCACACAACCCAACGAAATTGCTGTTTCATCCGATGCCACAAAGTAAACGTGAAGACATGACTTTATTGTGCAACCAATTTTTCCAGCTCAATGCCACAATTTTTCATACATGACAAAATTTGAGTAAACGATGCAACAACAAAAGTTACTGCAGTTGTGCATATACAACATATAACATGATTTGTAAGTGTATTAGATGGAATGCAGTTGCACCCCTATGTAGTTTACGTATATAGCGAGGGAGAGAATTAGTTCCTACACACATGCTACACACGCATGATTAGGTACACTATATTTATGCACATTTAACATTCCTACGCAGTCAGACAGCTATAAAGTTCCAGAAAGCCTTCCAGTCAAAACATCGTGTAGTCAATTTATGCATCGGAAACAGTGTAGATTAAACCTCAAAGCAAACTCCATATCGTACACCTGGCCTTTCAACCTATGTAAACTTCGTTACTCTTTGTTAATATGATGAGCCACGACTGCTAGCAAAGGAATACAAAGAAAACGGGAAAATCCAGTCCCCAGAAGGGAATCCACCTTTTCCCACAGACAGTTGTGCACGTGCACCTTAACGTATTGGCTAAATTCCGGAAGCACTGCGGATTCTGAAATGCACATCACATCGTATAGAGTGCTTTCACCCTTTTCATAATTTTTCTCGCAGTCTTCTCCAACTGCACATTCATTCATATCATATGCGATGCGTACCACACACAGCCACGCACTTGCCACCTAACATAATAAAGAAATGGAGAAAGGAATAAAGTAACGGAAGCAAGAAAAGGAGAGGAGTAGAGTCGGTTGCTTAATATACACGGAGCTTCTTTGTACGGAATGAATAACTGAATGAAGGGAGCAAGCAAAGTATTTTTTGCAGCCCATAAAATCGTGACCGTGATTTGAATAATTTATAGCAACATTGAGGGGAATTATTCGCACCACCAGTGTAACTGCTTCAAGGAAAGACGAGATCGGAAAGAAAATATTTGATGCTAGCCATATTTGGAGATATTCTTCGAAAGAATTTTTAACTAAATATTCTCTGCTTTCTTTAGCAGCAGCAGAAGCAGCATTGGTTCAGTTAGACCCTTGTCTGATTTGTCGCCTCTTGTCTCATAACACAGCATAACTTGTAATGTAGGATTGCGTTAAGGATCGTCGCCATATCAAGTCATAACCATAGGTTATGGAAATTGCATATTAGGGATAAAATCGCAAGACATTTTCAAAGCGACTTGGACCAAGCTGCAGACCAGAATATACCTGCAGAAGTTTCGCAGTGCAGTCAGTCAGTCGGCACCGGCGGATGTACTGTTTTACTGCATTGTTTCGATCTGTCCCCATCGGCAGATTTACTCAATAGCCTTGGACCGCGATGCAATTAATGTGCAGAAGTGCAGACTTGTATCGTGATCCCATCGAAGGACACACGTCATAGTTTCGGTCGACGCATCTTATCTGCCATTATCTGTATGCCTGTTTGGAAAGTGGCTAAATCTTCAAGACAAAGATAGTGTTTAGATTGCTCCGGAACGAAGAAGATGGCCGAAAAGGATGGTGCGCCCGAAGGCAAGGAGACACAGGGAGGCTTGGACGGAGAGTGCGTGGAGATAGACTGGCACGAAGTATGCATTCCCTGGAGCTAGGTAGGCTAGATGGGGATGAGGGGTTGGTGTAAGGGTAGGTTAGAGGTGGAGCTTCTCCACAGGCAGCATTTAATTCCACACACGTCGAGGAGGTGATGGGGTCAAGGATGAGAATTAATGGTACTAATGGCGAGAGGATGTGATATGCCGAGTGGCAGTGAGCGCGCAGAAACAAGAAATAGGGTATTTCGATCCGCAATCATAACAGTTTACTGTTGCACGAGAAGGCACTATATTTCCATCTACTGCGGTCCACCTTTGATGAGAACGTCCCATTGACGTGGATTAGTTTTATGCTTCTTCGTTTTATGCCAGGCGGAGGGAAGTTGGCGTATGCGCGGGGCAAGGCGGCAGTTAACAACGGGGTGAGAGGAGCGCGGGAGGTGACGTAGAAGGATAGAAATAGACTGCGAAGCAGAGTATGAGAGTGTAATGAAGCGCGCGTGGTTGGTGATGTGATCAAACTTTGATAAATGTGGGAAATCAAACAGTAAAATACTAAACTTAATAGAAGTATGGCGGGGGGGTGATGATAATTGCCAGATAGAAAATTCGAGCCTGGATAAATTACACACGCAATAGTGACGGCTCGGGGGGGACTTAAAGTAGAAGGCGTCTTAGTGACATGGCGTTTTAGATGGCATTTGTCCATGCTCGTAAGTAGTCGTGACAGAAGATTAAGTATAAGTTGAGGTGTGATGACCGTACCCGTCCTTACATTGACTCGCTTTGCGAACGTAGGATACAGGATAACAACAGTAATAAAAGTATACATCAAAACAAAACGGCTATTTATTAAAGCTTGTTTAAATGAAATCTCTTGTTAAACCTTGTATGAATTGAAATACGGTTAAGGACGTTTGATCAGAGGTACGCAGAATAAACCAAGCAAATTTTAAAATTGGTCAATTCATGGAGGCTCACTGTACATTTGAGGACTGTTTTTAACCTTAATCGATCTGTTTGCAACATCCAAGATAGCCTTTTCTAATTGAAAACACCATCAGATTTAACATAAGAAAGCAGTGGCAAAACCATCTCGGCTATAGCCATTCTTGTTTTCCCTAAAATTGTAGAAAATTAGAGTCGTCGTCAATCCTCTCAGGCTCTGCTAATGTGTGAAAAGTTGAAGTGTTCATTCTTTCCAGCACGTTTGGGATGTTCAAGGAAGAGGTAATGTCAAGTGCATGAACGTTCGTTGGTTATTTGAGTAGCAGATGCCCGGAAAATAAATAATGTTTAAGCTGCTTTCTTTTTACTACTTCCAGTCACGCATACATTCTTTACCTCATGTGCAGATGATATAGTGACTGTCTATTTTTTGCCAAACTAGGTAGAAATATATATGACTCTGTTAACTGCCAACTACAAGTCTACCAAAATGAAAAAGGCAGAGCTACAGTTTTATGACAATAATGTATAAGCATTAGCCCTGTCGAGTGCGTGGCCTTTATACTTCAGGTGTGGTGTCTATTCTTAAGAAGCTTTTTTCTTACAAGATGGACGGTAGTATCACGTATTCCGTCAACTTTTGTTGGATGGATTCGGGCGAGAATAATTATGGATAAGCGTAGCCCAAAGCATATACTAGGAGTAGGATCGTTGACTATTCATAAGGTAATGGGAGGGGGCGATGGATGAGAGTGGAGAGATTGGAAGGGACACAGGTCTCTGTTCTATTTTAATTTCAGATACAAATCCTGATCCCTGGGCGGATAATCTTGTTGATCCGCCATCAAAGTACACCGTTCACTTATGTGCACAATACCCTTCTTTATGTGCCGACTGTGTGTAGGTTACCTTTTTTGTAGCTCCACTTCGGATCCCAATTCCAGCAGCAGTTTCGCAAAATGAAAGAATGAGTTCTAAACTCGAGCCTGCAGGAGCAAAACAGCTCAATGCGACACTAACGAAGTGACGATGGATCTTATCGGCAAGTAAGATAGTCAGAACGGAAACTTTTTTTTGCTAAAAAGGCAACAGGGAGCTTATGATATATTTCGCCAATAATTGAGTACAACAACACCATTGTCGATTTGCTTCCTTCCGTTGCTAGCAATCTGGACTAAAACTCATTCTCCAAAGTAAAAGAGTTGCCAGAAGGGAAACAAAAACTTTCCATCATTTCGAACACACATGGAAAGTTGCAGTTTACTCAAATTACTACAACGATCTTTTCCATTTTTGGCAATAAAACTTTGAAAGTACTATGTATATGTGTTTTAAGGTGTGGCGAGTTATTACTTTTGTCTTATCAAGCCGAATGAGGACTTGCAGCATGCTACAACTAGTGAAGTTCAACAGTCAATAAAAGTAAACGTATCTTTTATTAGCCTTTTGAGAACTCCAAAAACAGCAATCAAATACAATAGTGCGGAGGAGGCAGGGAGTAAAAAATCTCTTTTAGTTGCAGAGGTTATTTGTATGCACACCCGAAATGAAAGGAAGTCATAACATGTAATGCCATTTGTTTTGTAGCTTCTGCAGGGCCCCAATCTGCAATATTACGATTAGGCTGGTTGCTTGCTGACTACTGCTGTGCAAACTGAACATGGTTAGGATTCCGGTTATGTCACAAAAGAAATAAGAATGGTGACTTTAATTCCAACAGTATCTTTTTTTTCTCCTGTCGCAAAAACTACTTTAAGCGCACATAAAACATTTTTTGTTTCTCTCTCTCACGACATGGCAAGATGAATTCGGGAACAGAGAGACTTAGTTTTCTCTTATTTTGCTTTCTCTTTTCATAATGTTATTTTCCTTGTATGGTGTATGGCTCTAGTGGAAGTTATTCCATATTACTGCTATAACTTTGGGTGCATGTGTATCTTTACGGAAATTACCGTGTCTCTCCACCCTGACATCAAGCTTGATTTAGAGAATGGTGTGCTTAAACTATCAAACGGGAGGAAGAAAAAAAGTTGTGAAAAAATAGGGAACTCAAGAGCAAATGTTGTTTAGCAAAAAAGCTCCTTCTCAGCAAAACCATATTATCTTGAAAGTGTGGAAAGGGAACTAGGAGCAGAACGAGGGTTTTGGTAATTTCGCCAGAAAGTGGACTGAGGAGTATGGCCTATTGCTTTTTCCTCTCCACCAGGTTGCAACAAACATATAATGCTGTGTATACCTACTATTTATTAATCCACTCAGCACTTTTTACCATCAACCACCACCACGACTGGTGTAATCTAAAATGGCCCAAAATATACCAAGGTATTACCAAAATGTAGTGTGTTTGTGTTAGTAAGTGAAGAAAACTGGGTTGTTGTGCCCCACCCAAAACTTTGAAAGACTGGGGAGAGGAAAAAAGTGGCAGAGAAAGCAAAATGTTTCCGCTAACTAACAAGTCAGAGAGAGAGGAAATATCTGCAAACTATCTGACATATCTAATCTGAGCCTCTACGTCCACATCATGGAGCAGTGTAAACAGACGGTTACTTAACGACTTTGGAGATAAACTAATGAGCAACTACTGCTCAGTCTGGTTGTGGAAGGAGAATATTAGCCAGCCTTCCTGCGGAAGGATATGGAGACTATAAGATAAGCGAAGAAGCAGCTTTTAGGGTGGTAAAACCACGATACAATTAGGCCATGTCCATTTTTGCTGCGTATTAGCGCCAGAAGTACATGCAATTTTGGTGAGCTAAATATATATATAATACAGAAATTGAGGTAAAAGTTAACTAGTGTTCCACATGGAATAACCCACTAACAATTAATCCAATTCAGATTGCAGAAAGTATGTATGTATGCAGGAGTTATTTTTGCTTAACAGATAGTTTCCCATAAATCAATCTATCCTTTGTGGAATTATCAGTTTCAGGTTTCCGAGCTAATAAATACTAGCTAAGCCCTCAATTAAGACATTTTGCTGGATTTCAGCTGTCACAGTTTGAAACGTAGCTCTACAGAATTTAATCAGTTGTGATGCATCCAAAACGTGAGGGTGTATGGTTGCACTAATTAGGACAACTTTCCAACTTGACGTGAGTTGACTGGGGATTAGAGTCTTGTTCATTTGAATGCGAGTCTATGATCATGCAACATTGCAGTTTAAAGTTACTAGTCCGTGAAGTACAATGCACTAATGCTAATGATTGGCTTATACGTCATTACTCAAGGCTTGATTTTTATTAACAAACACAGGGTTACAATGAGTGGTCATCACATGAATATTTCAGGAATCATGAATATCTTTGCCGCCAGTTAACAAACAAATAAAAATATAAAAATACCTTGGATGTAGGTATGGTGCTTCTTATGTAGAGTATTATCACTTGATAAAAAGTGTACAATTATTGTATTTAACGGATTCACCAACAATAATAATATTTAAAAAATCAACAAAACAATGCAGTTGGATTTATGAAAAGGATAAGGAACAAGACGTCGTTTATTTATCGCCTTGAAATATAATGTTACGTCTTGCTTTTCTGTCTATTTTAGGCATTGTCACATAAGCATCATAATATACGACAGTGAATAAAACATGCGTTCTGCTTTAGCAACGTCGTTTGTCACGCACGTTCTCCAGGCACGCGTGCGAAAATTGGCATCCTTACAAAGAAATGTTGTACCGAATTAACTTTGTGCTCATCATAAACTGAGTACATCCATCTTCTCTAGTGGGGTTAGGCGAGAGACGTGATTTCTGCCCAGATAGCGACATCATATAAGTAGAAAACAACAGGATTTATCTCCACTCCATCAAAATAAAAGCACATTGTAAGTTAGCCGAGTGCAATAATAGTAATGCCATTTTCAGACTGTTTTGTCGCCACTGCTTAGGGTTGTATTGTTAAAGTGCAATCTGGAAATTTTGTCACAAAAGACAATACCTAGAGGGGATCAACGACATAAAGCCCCCAGTTGAACTTGAATAGAAACAGAGCTGAACTTGATATTCAACTTTTTATTCCAATTAAATTTATTTTCTTTACAATAAAGCTTTTCACTTGCATCATTGGCTTCATCTTGTACATATCGTCGTCAATCCAACTCCTGAATCAACATAACACAAACTCAAAATAATCCAAGTCTCACATTGCCCGTTTATCTGCCGGAAATGGAATTTGTAGACCAACAGTTAACCTTAACTGCTTCTATTTCTAGCTAGTCTCTAACTCTCAATACGTTTTAAGATGAGACGAACGAGTCAGCATCGAGATAATTTTCACGGATGAGCTTTCACTGACATGAGTTTTATTCCGATCCACCTTGCTGATAGTTCATTTTTTTACAAAGATCATGATCCCTATCGATTTGGCACGTGCGAGAAACTCTCCGACTTGCTATCATATTTCAAGGGATTTTCTTCCTAATAAAGAGCTGACAACCCCATTACCATTTAGTATACACCATTACACAGTGCAAGAGGCGGATCTTCCAATTTAAAAGAAGCTCATTACTTTTTATTTTGCATAGCAGGAGTTGTTTAAAAATTCAAGTGAAAGAAGGTCTGCCGGTGGTAATAAGACTACTATCGTATCACACACTTATGCTCCAGCCTGCATGAGGAAGCAGATCTTAATTCTGCGTAAGCAAAGCAGAACAAAGCCGAGGCAGCAAGTTTAGCATCCTCATCTCATCATCATACTAAACCAGGTATCTCATTAGGAGGAGAAACTTGTGTATAATTCATGATCTGCCAACTCGACTCCCATAAAGCATTTTAGATTTGAAGGTGCGTAGGCTCCATGGAAAATTCTCTTGCTTCCTGGTGGTAGCGGTGGGAAAGTTTGCCATGTGTCTGGGTTGCTCTCTCCTTTCCTGCTTCTGCAATTATCCTTTCAAGGTATGCTTTGGTGAAAATTCATGCAACTATTCCATCCCTCATGTTTAATTGCGTTAGCTTGGAGAACGACGGCATCATATAAATCCCTCCTTTTTATTTCTCCAGAGGATTAATTTTTTGCTTTAATGAGGTGGCATACACTAGTGTACTCTGTATTGTATTATTGCATTGTCCTCCCACATCGTATCATGAAATGAAAGACCATGGTGGGCAACAATTATTCGAATTATATGTGTAAGAATATAATTAAACATTCATTAATACAAGGCTTACTATTTTACTCATTCATGATGGTAGTAATTTTTGGAGAACATTTGACAGCACTCATAAAACTCATGAAGGATAGATAAGTACGTACATGTAATTACCTCTGAGTTATAGCCACAAGTACAATCTGAGCTAATGTCAGTACGCCGATGATACAAAAAAACTAAGCTGATTAATAACTTACAAAAGGTACAGTAAAAAGAGAAAAGTATATTTTAGGTTTTGTTGCATGTTTTGCATTGTATTTTTATATCCACGGATGTAAAATAAGAAAATTGAGCTTGTATTTATTACAAAATTTGCGGCAAGATGAATCGGTTCATAACTTGATTATGCTAAGTCACTAGTTCTTGTGGAAAATTCCATCGACTAATTTTCCAGTACTAAAGTCACCCCTTTATTTTTCCCTCAGCGACATATTCTTTCCGCTACAAATTATATTTTGTTGAAGCCAGCAAAAACAACGTTGTAGTTGAGTAATGTTTATTTAGAAAGTTGGGCGATGCAAGTAAAAGTCATGTTGCGAGGTTACCAGAATAGTAATCATGACTACACCATTCAGAGTACCTCTATACTACATATATGGCATGTCTAGCAAAGAGTCTAGCTAAAAAAAAGAATACTCTGATGAAGAATGCCTACTCACAATCAGGTTGTGGTTTGAAGAATGAGGGGAACACCCGAATTACGACAGCGACAGAGAGAACAGCGAACACAATAATTCACGGCACGTGGAATGGGAGATTGAGTAGCAGGAGGAGAAGGGAATAATTCGATTATAATGGGAAGGAAGGATCAACAGCAACAAAATGAATTCTTTCCGTATTCCAAACTCTGGCTTAATGAACTTGCATGGGAATACGAGATGAATGAGCTGTCCACGTTGTGATATTCAGCTTATCATTTTTGGTAAGCACGCAAAAGTACTGGGGTGGAATGACACCCCACTTTGTCTCCGAAAATGTACAGAGAAATGCAGTGCATATATAACTTGTTCGGAATATTTTATCGATAGTTTTTCCACAATAAAATGAAAGTGCATATTATTTAGTGCACAACTTCTACTTGACATGACGTGGCTACTGAACTTTCATGAGACATATGTAATATCCTCCTCTTCCGGTTATCCGCAGCGGCCCACGTAATCTTTTCATCATAAATCTCTCCTCTATCGTGGTCGTCGCCAATCAATGAAAAAAAGTTAGTTTAAACCGACCTCGAACTGCCCTCAAAGTTATTGGCTCACGATCACGACTCAGACCACGCAATAAAACGGAGCATGACATGAAATACGGCGATCAAATCAAAAACTCTATTTGTTGTATAGATTACAGATTACAAACTTTTTCAAATTAAAAACTTTAGCTGATTCCGTCAGTCTGATAGCACGGTACAGCTTTCACCTTTAAGTAAACTCTTGAAATACCACTACAAATAAAAACTTTTCTTCTCTCTCTCTCTCCACTTCTTGATGGCTTCTAAACACACGGTTCAACTGAATACGATCAAGTCAAGCCTCCACAGTCGATTAAATTACTTTCACTCCTCATGAAAACGCAATTTTGTTCTTGAGATTTGAGTACAAGACTAAACTACTATATTGTTTCCCAAGACAAAAGTTAATGAATATGTTCTGGAAAAAAACCTTTTGAGCGTATGTTCAGTCAAATCGCGGATCGAATAAAAGAGCCTTTTGTGACTACCAACTACAACTACCACCGCATTATCCATTCTATTTGGTAACTTTTTGTTTGTGCTCTATCATCAGCATAATCTTTATCATGATCCCATTTTATTACCATCTGAAAACAAAAGTCTTGGCGGCGGCTCCCTGTTGAAATCTGGAAAATCAGCAGAGAGGAGGCGTAATTACCATTGTTCTCCAATGTAATGGTTGGACAAAGTATATAATAATGTCGAAAGTCAACCAATGATCTGATATCATCTTGCTTATTCTTTAAGAAGTTGGGCTGAATCAGCTTTAAAAATGATGTTTTGAGCAGAATATAAACATCCCATTCGGATATTAAAGCGCGTTTGAAGAAACGTTTAAATTGCGGAAGAACAGCCAATACGCCACAATCCACCACTTCTCTTCATTTTCTCAACAAATCTAGCCTAAAAGCTTGGAGGCAATATAAATGAACAAACAGATTTCATTTTTCCGTTCTTTGCCCATTGTTTCCAATTTACTTTCTCATTCACTAACTGTTAATCTAACATCACATTCTGTGCGTGAATACATACATTTAGTAAGTAAGGTATCTTATGTATGTATCATAATGCTCCATATTATTATGCGTATAAAGGGTGAAAAGGTGATGAGAAGTTGAAAGAGGACGAGAGAAATGGAGCCCGTAAGCAAACATTCATTTCCGTGGTTAGGATCAACGAAAGAAAATAATTAAGTACACCAATATAATCCGTAATGTTATGTGCCGCTCTCTCTCTCACCATGTTTACTTTAAGCCTTGCCACAGTTTACATTATTTCGGCCACACACACACACACCATATTTACTTTGTGTTGCCACTTCCGAAAGTAGGAAATAATGAAGCTTTGGCACGACCACGGGTTTGTTGCTTTGCTACAATCACAATCTACTCAACTGGCAATATATGTGCTTTTTGCCCCCATAGTTTTCGCTACTGATGATGATGATGGTGATCGTCCTAACTGAGACTGCAAAACTGGCAAGAGCAATATTGTATATATTGCATGGCTCAATACACTTTGCACAATGCAGTCATTGTTCTCTCAACCCAAACAATTGTGTACACATGCTCCTTTTGCGAGTGCCTTCTCTTCATTTGACTTTAACTGAACGTGAATGTCTATTTCATGGAAAAACTGAAATGTTACGTGCTTCCTGTCAGCAACGCTCAGTCTTTGGTATATGAACGATTGTATAGTCCTATTATTAAAGAGATAACAACAATCTTACACAGTATGTGGCCTTCGAGAGTCAAAAAAGAGGGAATCGGCTCCAAATAGGTTGGATGTAACAACAATCCCATCCCAAGTCATTGAAATCGTAAGGAAATAGCTATCCAAAACTTTCTTTACAGCCTCCATTAATCTTATTTATAACTCCCAATTACCCTATAAAAGCAAATCCCCAAAAGAGCAAGGAACCAATGAAATAACCAAGCTAGTAGTAGTCAATGTATATGATACGGTTCGTAATGCAAATACACATAAACGTGGAGTATGGCAGTTGCACGCGGCTTGGAGAGCACGATGTGTATCACTGATGGGATTTAGGGGTGATGAGAGGTGATTGGAAATATCGAGACCAATGTTTTTCTTTACATTTCCTATTTACTCAAGCCGACAACAATGGGATGATGTGTGAGAAAGAAAGAAAAATAACTGTCAGGCAATAAGGAAAGAAGGAGCGTGTACTCTATAAAGTAATCACGGTGAAGGTTCATTAAAAAAGCCAATGACTGATGAAGTTAACCTCAAACAGGTGAGATCATTTAATATAAGAAAAACTGTGACCGAATAGAAGTTGAAACTAGTAATAAGAAATCATTGGAGACACTTTTTGTTATACAGAATTTATATAAAAGCTGCTTTCAGTTCTTATCTTCAGGTAAAACTCGAAAGAAAAAGATAATGCCGAGTTTATTGTGGGAAGTTGATCTTAAAGAAAGTAAAGTATATTGCTACGAGATGGAGAGAAAGTCTGATGGGCTTTCTCTTGGCTCTTTCTTTACTTCAATTTCACCTCTAATAAAATAAGTCGTAATTCAACTCTCGCCTGTCTGCCTAGAAGGTATACTAAACTGGACCATTATTTCAACTAAAAGTGAAGTAACCCCATATACATTCCTGGAACTGTATGCTTTTCCCATTGACGATAAATTAGATGTCTGGAATAGTAGTGAGAAAAAATGGAGGGAAGGGGGAACAAGAAAATCCCGTAAGTTGAGACTGCATCACATCTCTGAAAAACCTATTGTTGTGTTGGTGAAGCTGGCTGCTACGTCTTTCTTTTTTGTTATTGGACCGACATGCAATTAAGACAAGTCATTGTGGTTTTTCCTTGGAGAGCTAAATGGTGTTGTTTAGTTGGGGACATGAGTCTATCATCCTATTACAAAACAAAATGATGATGACGACATGCGGAAGAAAGCCGAACATCTATAAGATCCTTACGTAGAAAAGATACAGAGATAAACTTGAAAAACGAGAGTAAGACGAATACAAAGGTGTGATGGTAGTAGTAGTATGGTAGTGACGACGTATTTTTACTCCATGGTGCTTTCTCAGCCTGTCGTTAAGTGCAGGAGCACTTTTAAGAGAAAGTGACAAAAAGGAAATCGTGCAAAAGCGACTTCCTGGATACCACAATTTTCTTTCCTCCCTCAGCTTCAACTTTTCCATCAGTGTCCACCAGCGTGGTTTCTCCAGTTTATGTGACAGACGAGACTGCAGGTCAAACAAAAAATAGACTTGCTGCTATAAAACTGGCAGCAGAACGAGAGTGAGGATGAATTATCATGCGCCACCTCCGGCGAAGTACTTTCTTCCTCTACTCGTAGTTTTGAAACAAAGAAAAATATAAGTAGCATGCATTATTGTATTGAATGCATTTATCGATCCAATGTGTACTATCTGCAACCATAATTCCATCATCATATCGTTTGTATATAGAGTTTTGTCACCAACCACCTCAGACGTTTTTATCCATCATTTACTCGCTGACGGCATGTTTAGCTCCTCAATTCTCTATACAAAGAAATTCATTCACACTACACATAAAATACACACTAGACTCCCACAAGAGACATTGGGAATGAAGAAATACAGCGAGTAAACACTAGAGAACCAAGTTCCCCCTTTCAATTTTATTTAGTTTAGCCGTTATTTTTCCCCATCTTTGATTTTTTCTTCTTTTAATTGCATTTTGAGATGTCGTGCTGCTAATATACCCATTCGCAGTTCCATATAAGCAATACTGTTACGACTTTTCTTTTTGGAGACAGCTAATAATGCACCCTAACTTGTCATGTTGTATGCTCAATACCCCGTGACTCTTCTCTTCCTGTTCAAGTTCAGCTTGCTTTTTCTTTGAGCACACGTCTCGAAGTAAAGGCACAACATCACGTCACATATTATCACACAACGTTATATCGATAGAGATGACAAGTTGAAGTTCATGATTCACAGCGATACTGAGCCCAAGTAAAAGTTTGAAAATCATCCATCAGCTATCGATTTCTTACGAAACATTATATATTTTCACAGTGCAATGTACACAAAAGTGAAAAGTTTTCTTGCAATGTCAAATATTGTGCTTGCTCATTCAAAAGATATATATTTATAATACTCAACTTTAATGGGCTTAAATAAATATGTGTATGAGCTGCTGCACCAAGTCACGTTTCCCCAAGCCTGCAGCATATATTTTATATAAATACGAGCACAATATCATTCCAACTTTCTTGAGAGAAAGTCTTTCTTCATTTTTATTATGTATACGCAGCCCTATTTCAACCTTTTCTTGCATCCTCTTCCCTTTTTCTTTATCATTGTGCAGAACAGGAAGTTGGGACGAGGAATGAATAATGCGTGTATACGCATAATGGAAGTATTGATATTGCTATCTTCATGCTTGAATTTGCTTCAGAGAGATGCTATCATATCATCATGAGCTTTTTGCTGCAATAGATTCTGCCACATGTTATCTCCACTTTCTTCGTCGCTGATTCAAGGCTATCATTGCGGGTGCTTCCCTTGAGATATATTATGTGCAGTTGTGCTGCTTACTTACGCATCATCATGATACGAATGAATTTCTTGTTATGACTGCTTTTTTTCTTCTCCTCTTCACTCATAACTAAATGAGACACTATTGCTTGATGCAAGACGCCAATTTCGGAGAGGATTCCGAATTCATAAAATACTTTTACTCATCCACTTGAAGATGCTCTTCTATTTCTCTCAAGTGGTTGGTGCTATCTATGCAAGCAAAGCAGGGATGAGGGGGAAGATAAAATCCCGTTGTTGTTGATCAGACATTCAGTCAGACATTTGCTTTCCCTTTATCCTTTTAAATCAACAGCAAAACCAAAGCTGCTCATCTAGCCTCCCACTTCTTACTTGTACAGTTTTTTCTAGCATCTTCTTCTCTTGAATGTCCATTATTTGTGAATTTCTGTCCATGATTTTGTCGCATCTGGAATACTCATGAAGGAGATAAGCTGCATATTATATGTTGTGGCATTTTGATGCACCATCTTAAGAGAAAAGTGTGTGGCTTGCATGGGATGAGGGATGCTCAAGATTGGATTATTATTGTCTACCCTTGAAAATTTTGGGAGTAAGTGCAATCATGCATGAGGATGTTTAGTCCCCTTGCTGCGAGTCCCCACTTACACAGAGCTTTAGATTGTCGCCGATACTATTTGCTTATGAGTAAACACACAGGAAAAGTCAAGGTGGCTTTTATTGCCTTTAAGTACACACAATTTGGTTAGCTTTTCTCTTAATCTCTCTAATTCATCTTGGCGATACAAATGCGGCTGTACACGCTAGGCAATCACTGTTTCATAAAATCAAGCAGTTTGGAAGCTGTCGTAAAACCTAAATTTCTCCAGCAACTAACATACTTACTCTTATAGTAATAATAATAATATACCCCCTATAAACTTGTGGACAGGGATGCACTTAAGGTAGAATTTTTGGTGCTCGAATTCCCCGTCATTAATGGCTGTTGTAGAGAAGTGATGCCAAGTTTCATGAGCATTGAAATGCAAAGTCGTGAGTCGTTATGGACTTTGAATGTGAAACTGAAACATGAAAGTGTTTGCATGCAGTGTAGCATAACCAAAGGGTAAAGTGAAAACGGACGCAAACATGCAGGCAGGTACAAGCAATAATGCATACTTAAATGTAGCCCATGGAATACCACACAAATGAGGGCTCTCATGCATACCAAGTTTCACTTTCATTAGAGCCCATTTAGCTCTCCCGAAAAACCAATGCACGCTTCGAATATATATTTTTCCACTTTCACTGATTCCCAAAGTCCCCGTGGATCATATTAAATGGAAAAAAGTCATGGGAGTAAAAATGGCAGCATGCCTGAGAGGCATTAACTGTGAGAACCGGACATTAAACACAGGAGAGCCATGTATAATCGGTAGAAATAACCATTCTTTCAAAATATACGAGGGTGGAGAAAATGCCATTGCTATTGCTCTAAGAGTACATACTACTACACTTCACTCATTTCCTTCACTTTAGCCTCACCATTCAGAGCAACTGAACCGTGTGGATTTTATAGGAGAGCCCGAAGAGCTAACGGCTACTTGAGCTGTGGACCCTCTTTTTGATACTCTTTCTATACCACAAATATTAATAGCTAAATATTTTTTCCTGTCACGACATCACAAATATATATAACGATACGACGTGATTACGGAAATGTCTGTCGTGAATTTTTTTGTAACAAAAACTATAACATAATCGTAATAACTAAGTTATATAATCGAACAAAATTATTACTAATAGATTCGTTTTTTGCAATTCAGTGTTTGCAAGTTAGATTAAAGTAGCGAGATTTGCAAGTTAGTTATGTGAAGAAAGCAGGCAATATAGGCATTCGTTTTAAGTTAGCATTAGTTTTCATAATATGCAGATAATAGGGAACATGTCGTCTCACAGATTACTATACTGTTCATTTTACAACTAGTAATTGTGCAACGATGTGTGCTAAGGAAATGTGCTATGTGCCTACCAAAGAGCGCACTAAAGATGCATGAATAATTCTACACAACTGTATAATATAGAACAGGGAATAAGGTTGGTGTATAAAAACTTAAAACTACTTTGATGGCTGAGCTACATGATAAGAATCGCTCAAGGGCAAAAAAATTCACTTTTTATGTGGCATGTAAAGCCCTAGACCCTGTAAAATAAAGCATTTTGATGAAGTGCTTATCATATATCATTATGTGCTGAAGAAGGTTAATATGAAGTGCTCTAAAGAAAGACGAAATATTTCAACAAAAGAGCTCCCATTATTATTACTTTCTTCATCATACTTACATGTACATGAAAAACCGGAGATGCTTTACGTTATACTCACCCTCTAAGCAGCTCACTTCTGTCTTCACTACAAAGAGAAGAGGCGTAAATCCTCATAAAAATTCTATTTTTATGTGTTTACAGGGATCAAATGAAAATATAAGCTTGTTGCCAGAAAAAGAGAGAAAAAACGGGAACACACATCAACCAATTCAGCCAAATAATAAAGGAGAGAAAGTGAAGAACCGGGAAAAGGCGGAAGTGACTGTAGCAAACTCCTCTGGAAGAAAAGCAGTAGACGATGAGCCCCAACTGAACAGTTCCGAAAGGAATCTTGGAGAGAGAGAAAGTGTAGTGCATCATCATCTCCATTTATACATGAATGTGGATATGGCTTTCTCTCTCATTTCCCAACCATGATTCTAATACATTAGATTCCTTCAACGACAATTTAACCCTGTCAAGAGAGACCCAAAAATACTTTGTATATATAAAAAGACTTGTTGTGTTGTACACTACCAGAGGAATCCAATATCATTAAAGTGGAGACGGCTACTTTTAGATTTTTACGACGACAACAACAACGTCTTGTGAAGCACAAGCAGAGAGACAGCACTCTGCTCTGTTGCTACTCCGGCTTTTAAAAAAAGTTGGCTAAGATCAAGATGTTTGGCCTGAAACTTAAGTCGTGGATGGAAGCCCATTTAGGAAGACCTCGGCACAAGTCCACCAGTCATCAAAATCAAAAGCGAGCCCCCAAGGATTCCTCAGTCGTGGCGGCTTCCACTACCACTCCGTCGTTTGCGAGTAGCAGTGTTGGTGGTGGTGGAACTAGTAGTTGTAGTGCCAGCGCTAGTAGCACAACCAACTCGACGAGCTCTTCACTCAATACGTCTAGTAGTATCGGGAGCACTACAACAGCCATTGTCGGAGGAGGAGTGATTTCTATATCATCAAGTAATAATCTTACTGGCAATATTGCCCTTGCCAGCAATTCCAATCCCACCGTCTTGGATCACTTGTCGTCTCATCATTCGGATTCGCAAGAAGCGAATTCTAATTTCCAAACTCGGTCTGATTTCTTCTCCTCTGTCACTACGTCGTCCTCCACGGTTGTAAACTCCACTGCTGTTATTGGTGGTGGTGGTTGTAGTAGCCAAGTAGTTGTCGGATCAGAACAACAACCCGTCACGGTTTCAGCAGAAGGACAACTTCACCGACCAGAAAAAAGCAGCAGCAGTAGCAGTCACTGTGTTCCTCCACAAAACAGGGATGCAATTGGGACACGAGTCACAGAACTAGGTTCACACGCACCAAGTACCCATCATCAACTCCCAGAGCATCCGGGTGAAAGTGATCATCCACATCAACAACCCATTTCCTCCTCCACGAACGCAACTGCTGTAACTGCTGTAACCGGCTCTGTTAGTAATAGCACGAGCATTCTCTCGGGATCCTTTTGTAATAGCCTATCTTCACCAGATACGGGCTATTCTACGGATGGTTATTCTCCAAAAAGTGTCTACCCAGCTCTTTCATTTGATTCTTCTGGAAAATCTACAACCACCTCCAAATCATCTTACACAATCAGCTCTCTCGTGTCAAGTGAGCTTCATTCCTCAAAACAGACGTCCCTCTCTTCAGCAAGCTGTTCTGTGCAGAATGGGTTGGATGAGTTCTCATCACCATCACCTTCGTCCCCTGCCCTGACTTCTTCAACTCCATTTTCTCAAAGCAGCAGTAGTGGCATCAGTAGCAGCACAAGTGACAGCAGCTGCTTTCCCAAAGGAGAAAGCTCTCTTCGTTTAATTCAACAAAAGCAGCAACAACAACAACATTCCATTCCAGAGGATGACACTGAGAAACAGGTAATGAATGATGCTTCAGTAAAGTTTTATGCAAACAATATTCTCCACTTGAACCCCAACACCATCAGAAACATCCATCAGACTATCTCTTCTTATTCTGATAACAAAACTAATCATGATAATGTCTTTCAAACTCCTCAGCAGGTAATTATGGGTGATGATCCCGGACCAAAAACAGTTTTCCCTGAGCACGACAAGAAAAGTTGTTTGGAGAAGCCTCTTCATCATCACCACCAAGTTGAATTGCAGCAGAAGAAGAAGCAGCAGCAGCAACAAAAGTCTGGATCAAAAACAGACATTAGCATTACAAGTACAATCGATCCTCTGCCCAAGTTTGCCCCAATAAATATCGACTTTGAAAAACAAGACTTTAACAATCACAATGGAAGAACGCACCGTCGAGCCGAGAGCATGGATGCCCGCACACCAAGCCAGGAAGACTACAAGCCGCTGGTGCAAGACGACGAGGAGAGTGGCAGCGGAGGTAATCCATCACTTGTTATGACAGCAGCACAAGCAAAAAGCATTCGAACCTCGTACATTATCAACAGTTCCGGTCAGATTGTGGAGTTTAGCTCATATAAAAATGCATACTCCATCTGTTCTCCTCGACGAGAGAGGACGCGGATCAAAACGAATCCGTGGATCATACTGAGTAACAACAAAACCGGTAATACTAGTGATAATAATTCCCATGCAAATCCTTCCGCTCCTGCTGCTAAAAGTGAGTTGGAGAAAAATCAAAAGGATATCAGCACTTGTGCACCCTCCAAAACGTTGATCCCTCCACTTGACAGCATTACACAAAAAGTTGAAACAAGAAAACAAGAGCTGCATAAAGAGTCTATTCAGACGGGGAAAGTGATGGGTGAAAGTGCTAAAGCGGATG
Organism: Orchesella cincta; assembly: GCA_001718145.1. NCBI lineage: Eukaryota > Metazoa > Arthropoda > Collembola > Entomobryomorpha > Orchesellidae > Orchesella > Orchesella cincta. The sequence continues at coordinate 126,342 of LJIJ01000242.1, read as the reverse complement.
TTGGTGTTGCTGATTATAAAGGAGGCAAGAGCAATCACACCAGCAGCATTGATCCTTGTAGAAAACTAAATCTGGAAATTAATAACAGACAAGAGGAGCCCGATCAGGAGGATGAAGAGGAGCATTTTGAGGACGAGACTGGGATCATGGATCACGACTCGTCTTCTTCCCTTCTTTATCGCATTTCCACATCAGCAAGCGCTAGTGACTCAGGTAAAGGGACTTTAGAGCCAGGAACTAATCGAAATTCCACAGAATCCTCATGTCTTCTAAGCGACTCTACAGCTTCGACACGAAATTCAATCATTTCCCATGAGGCTGAACGGAGTAGTAGTCGGAGTGGTAGGAGTAGTAGCGGTGAAAGCATCTCATCGTCTCTCCATCATCATCATCATCATCGTGATCATCACCCGGTTGACGACGACACGGTTGGTCATGCTTCCCCAACATCTTCTTCCAATACTCCTGCTCTTTTATTTACGGAAAGTCAAAAGCAACATCAACAACAACACATTCATCAGTGTGCCACTGCCACAGTTAACAGCAACAACTCTGTCTCCAAAGTCATCCCCAAACCGAGTGAAGAGCGTACTTTCAGAAACGCCGCAGTGGCCACCGATCTCCTTTCTTGTGAAACAACGAGCTTTCCAAAAAGTGCAAGTGTGAGTGTTGGTGTGGGCACAACGAGTTCCAATAAATCTGCTAAATTTGCACCCGTCATCATGGTTGACAAAGAGACAGATATCCTCTCCGACTGGGCAAACACTGATGAGGATGGCGATGAAGAAATAGAGTCAGATCGTAACGATAATGAGACGGTGACCCCCGCCCCTTCTTCTCCTGGAACGGATGTTGACCGAGCCTTTTTCTCCCAGTCTACAAGTAGTGCAACAGACATTGACTTTGGTGATAGTAGTGCTGCAACAGCAGCCTCATCCACGGCAGTATTTCCTCCGTCCTCACTTATCCGCCAACAACGATACAATAACAATAATAGTTGTAATAAGAACAGTAGGGAAAGTGGTGGTAATGGGAGCGCACGCTTTCATAATGAAAGTACCATTACTCCTTACAACGGCTTTAATAGTGGTGGTGGTGATGTTGCTAGTCAAATTCTTCCAGGTACTTACGATCATCATCATCATCAACATAACATTAACATGAATTTGTCGGCGACATCATGCTACCCATCTGTTCCCATTATTCGACCTGTTCTGGCTGCAGTCTCCCAGCATCATGGTCCAAATGGTATTCCAGACTCGTACGCTTACGACATTGCTGGTGGTGGACCGGTACTGCTAAATCATGCTGGTGAACTGGTGAATCATCCATTTATTCCTCCATCTGATGCCGCAATGTGTTTTGCAAGTGGTGGTGTACCGAATTTTAACTTGGATGATGAAGGTGACTACCCCGAAATGAAGGAGACGCACCATCATAAAGGAATTGCAAGAGGAGCACTAGGCTTTCTCCGAAAAATATTTAAGAAAGGAGCGTGCTCTTCCCAGAGGCATAGTCCGGATAGCACAAAAGGAAAAAAGTCGCGTGGAAAAAGTGACAATAATTTAGCAGCAGTTGGGCTCGGCTCACCATTGCTTACGATTTCTGAGCCGTTGTGTAATCCAAGGTATAGCGCTGTACTCACAACAAAGAAACAAATGAATCCGGCATTGACTAGCTATTTTCTTACACCAACTCCAAATTCTTTCCGGAGAAGGAGTGGAACTGGTACAGATTCTTCTGATTCCAAAGGTTCCAAGCCACACACAACGAAGAGTGTAAAGACTGACATAATAAGACTGCCTCAGGGCCCGCTTTCCCCTCAACAACAACAGCAGTCAGTACATCAGCAAAGACAAACACATGTTCAAAGTACATCATCCTCTCATTCTTCGTCCTCGTCTAACAACGGAGTGAGTAATGGGATTCCGCAGTCATGTTCCACGTTCCTTTCTCCATGTGGAGGAGCTCCAGGCACGATAAACTTTCACCAACTAAATCTTCCTGGAGCAGGTAGTCTTCATGCGAGTCAATCAAATACCAATACAAATACAAATTCCACGAGCAGTTCAATTCATTCCCTGATGTCAACGTCTACCTCAGCCGCGTCCGTGTCCGGAAATGGGAATCAAAATAGGCCTCCTAGTCAGAATCAATCTAAAACACCCATTCCTCCAGGCCCAGATAACTATTATGTAAATTCGAGTCCAACAGTCTCTCGACAATCTCCTTTTATATCCGGTGCACGTGGAAATAGTCATAGTATGTCACCCGCCATTGATCTCAGAGCCCTCACCTTATTTAAATGGAATAAAAAATCAGCAACAACATTCTTCTTTCCAATCTCAGTCCCAAGTTTTACAGAGCCAACACCGACGTGATCCACATTCTCAATCTCAGTCCATAATAAAAGGGATCCTCCCGTATGAATCCCCAAGACTGCCAAATAATACTTCTTCAGCAGCATCAGCAGCCCAAGCTGCGGCGGCAGTGGCTGCAGCAGCAGCTCGAATGAATTCTCCCAGTTTTAATAACTACTCACCAATTCATCGTCTTGTCGTGACTGGAGGAAGCCACTTACTCAACCGTTCCAATCCCAACTGTCCGAGTAATAATCCTCCTTCGGTAGTAAATCCTGCTGCTGCTGGTGGTGGTCTTATGCAATATCCCTCGAGTGGAGAGTCTCCGCTTCCCATGCCCAGACATGGTTGCGGGGCTAATAATGGAAATGGAACTGGCAATAACAATAATAATCCAGCAGGTTTTGTAACCAATTCCCAAATTATAAATCGCCCCACTCATCCCACGTCGAGTGCATCCCCTTTAATTAATCACCGTTACCCCACCACATCCTCACCTCATCCCCATCATCCATATCCCTCACCCATGTCTTCATCTCATATACAGCAGCACAATCAACACCATCCCCAACAAAATGTTCCATCCACTTCAGTTGGGCATCATTTCTTTGCATCCCCCTCACCCATCCTAAGAAATCCTCGCTATCAATATATAGCCTCGTCAAATCAAAACTCTCCCATTTTAAACGTCTCAAAGCGTATGAACACCATTTCCTCTTCTCATATCATACAACCCAATGGTAATGGTCCAGCAAGTAATCCCGGTGGACCTCCGCCCCTTCTAACCACATTCTCGCCCCTTCCCTCATCATCATCAGCAGCAGCCATAGTTGCTCCACCAAGAGAAAGTCTGATTAATAACAATTCTTTTTTGAGTAAAACAAACACCATTACTGGCAGCCCCAATTTAAACTCGTCAGATCCATTTAATCAGCGAGCGAGACAAGTTGTGTCAACTAGTGTGAGTTATAACGAGTTTGAGAATCTTGCCAAGAATTATCATCTTCATAATAATGGAAACAACATTCTCCCCTTGTCTTCTGCAACTCCTCCGTATAATCACCCTCATCATAATCACCACATTCTTTCTCACCAGCCACAGCAGCAACCGCAACATCAGCAGCAGCATCCGATTCTACATCAAAGTCACAAAGCCAAAATTCATCAAAATCATTACTATTCATCACCCATTGTGAAAGAACTTCAGCATCCTGACAGTCTTAAACAAACTTTTTGGAATAATACACAACTTTTCAATAACTCGCAACCCACAGGGAACGAGGCAAAACACCAGCAAAGAATGAATCAAAATTTGAGATTTAATAGTTTTCTTGTGAGACATCGTCAGCTCCCCCAGTTCTACCACACACAATGGGGTCTTCAAGAACGAATTTATGAGACTGTGGACTCGGAAGATGAGCAAACTCCGAGTGATGAAGTGAGTGCAAGTGGTGGTGGTGGTATGGATGTGGACTATGACCAAGATGGGAATGAAATAGACCGCATTTCAGAACTATCTTTGCCAGTTGAAGTACATCATAGGCGGATGAAGCATTGTTACAGTCGAGAAATTGAGGAAGAGCCTAGTCAGCAGAATTGTGATGGTGGCTTTCATTTGGGAAGGGAAAGTAGTAGGAATAATCATGCAAACAAAGAATTTGTGGATGGGCAAACGAATGGGATGATGAGTTATACTGGTGGAGGTGAAGAAGAATGTGCAGAGAATGCAGAAAACTTTCACCAAACTTCCAAATCCAAATCAAGAAGATCAAAGCCGAAATCCCTTTCTGCCTCGGGGAGACCGTTACCTCGTCCTGTAGTTGCCTTACCTATGATGCCAGGTACATATTTGTCGGAAACGGAAACGAGACTGCTGGAAGCTGACAACGAAACTGACAGAAAATACAAACGTCTCATTAATGAAGCTGAGGCACTTCTCAAGGAAATCTCGGTTGAGAAATCCAAGCGGGGTGGTGTTGGTGGTGCACAAGACAATGCTTTTAGGTTGGAAGGTTGCCCTCAGAGTGATCCTCTCCGGAGAAAAGTGAGTTCAAATATTTTGTGAATGCTATATAGCAAACCTTTCGTACTGCTAAGTTGGCATGATTGTCTTTTCACTTCAATTTGTGCAAACTTTTATTTTTACAGGCATATGACTGCTGGGCCCTCAGAAGACTTCAGCAAGAATTGGCAGGGTGTTGTGCTTCCCCACCAGTTTTACACCGTTCTAGATTGAATCTTCAATCACCATCAACACCCGGTTCAAATAATCCGTACCTTAGTCATTTTCAAAATATGGGGGCTCCTCCCTTGCCACAGCAAGTCCCATACATGAGCTCGTCAAGAGTTGATGGCAATCAGAATACTTTTGAGTTGTAAAACAATGATGATGATGATGATGATGATCTATAAATTTAGTCGTGCATGTTTTTTTGCACAAGTGAAAGTAATGACATGAGAAACGTATGTTATGTTCTATGTCTGACATATTATAATATGACACTGTTACTTTTGTACGGACCGATCTGTATTGTAGATTTTAATCCATGTTCTTGTACATCAAAATTGTAAAAAAAAGTTAATCAATCCGATTCATCAAAGATATTACTATGTAAAGTCCTTACGAGACGAGATTATTCATAGCATTTACTAGTTAGTAAGTATGTACGTGGTCAATAAGCATCCTGTAAAAAAATATATAAATACATGCTCTGTTGCTGTAAATTTGTATTACGGAATTCTTATATATATACCCGTCAATATGATATTGTGATATGGATTTTAACCTAAATATAGTGATACTCATACCATAACCACTAATATATAGGCAGAGTTTTAAATGTAGCTGCAAATCAAACAGTCAAGTCAAATGTTGAACAGTCTGGAGCTAAAAATGTTTTAATCATTATCATTAACATATTATATAGAAGTCAGTTTGCCACTACCATACTGTACAGTCAAAACAGTCATTATATTATATTTAGTATACGATAATACGATTATTATTATTATTATTATTATAGAAGATGTAGGTTTGAATTTGAATGCTTTATTGCATACTAAATGAAACCGAATATGATATTATTAATAAAACCAGTTCGTTTGTTAGTCACAGAAGTACAAATTGACGCATTTTGGATGTGTGAAATTATAGAAAAGTAGCTTAAAAACTAATCTGCAACACGTTAGCATAAAGTTCATTTAAAATTGTAGCCCATGTTATGATTTCCGTTTCTAATCATATTGTATTGTGTATAGTTCACACATAAATAAAATGAGTATGGTAAACAACACTTTTTTAAATTCGATTTATGAAATTCAGTTTTAATGAATTCTTGTTCGATTTACAAAAAACGTCTGGTTATATATACATGAGCAATTAGATTTTGAGATATATTACATAGTTCATAATATTGTCTTTCATTTCATTCAATCAAAACTATCGAAATTATTGGAATTGTTGAAGTCAAGTCAAATTCTGCTTCATAATGGTCTTCCATATCAACATCACATTATGTACACCGGGACTGCTTTATTATTCGTAAAAAGCTCGATTTATATAATTCACATTTTCACGAGCTCTCTTCCTTCAATAAATCTTTGCGATTCAAGGTTTTCTTTGTGATGTCAACAAACTGATAACACCTGTACATGGAATCAACGACAAAATGAGAACACCTCCACTTTTTCATCAAAAGCCAACTACGGATCGACAAGGACCGACTTAATTAATACACACTCGACACACAAAAAAACGCAATCGAAATCATAACTATTAAAATCATGCGCTATAACGGAAATACGTTTGACTATAGGACGTAGATAAAGCTTTGAAATGTTAACAAAATGACTATGAAAATTCTAACTACAAAAATTGGCAACAAAAAAATCAAAAAGATTTATAGATTTAAAGTATGTGTTTATATATACTATATATTAGTATTCGTCTATTATATACACACTGTGAAGTCAAGCTCCAGTGTTCGCAACTCGTTTAGAGAACGTAATGAATCAGCAAATCAGTAGATAATTCCACAAAAACCACTATCCAACCAAATCAAAAAGCACAGAGAGCCTATGCATTAAGAAGAGACTCGCGGATTCTCTGATGAGTAGCATTCAAACTCACAGGGTTATTCCTTTTGAAAAGCAATCCTTCGAAAGTAGCAAAAATGCCCATGTGGAATGGCCTTTCTTTGATGGCATTGATAAAAGCAGAAAGGTCAGCAAAAGTGTTGGGATCAAGTAGGCTCTGTTTTTCAGACGGCAATTCCAAAGTTGCAAGCTGGATAAGCCCTTTGACCACTTTCAATCTGAATGAAATGTTAGCCGCAATATTTCCATCTCTTCCAAGTCCAACAGGATAGCTTCTGTGAAATGAAAATTCCGGTGTTTTTCCGTAATTCCAATCCCAACTTCTGAATTCCGATCGAATTTTATCCAATCCAGGAAACCTATAAATTATGTTAAAATATATAGAAAATGTAGGTACGCAAACATACATTCATACTGTACACAGTTTACATAAAGGCAAAGGATAAAGAGAAATCTGCCAAGTGCTTTGCTCTCATACCATTCGTTTGTCGGGTTCACCATTTGGAATCCTCGTTGCTTTTGAATTTGCTCTTCACCACCATCATTTCCATTGGAATCCGTACGAAGGTATTCATAACCGATGGAAGCAAGAGCATTCTCTACTGTCACATCATCATTTGCAGCCTTCAAGTTCTTTACTGGAGATTTAACACTTTTAGTTGCTTTAGATTCGAGTCCATCCTAAAACAAAAACAGTGTATTATTATAACATCAGTTTCATAAGGGTAATAAAAGGGTACTGCTATTACTAAACTATCATAGGAATACATATTATCATGTACTTTACGTTACACATTGATCTTTGTTCTTACTGTTTTTGGATTTAGAAGAGAAGAGAGTTTGTTCAAGTCAGCATCAACCAACACGGTACAGTGGTGGTAGGCATTCTTCCCGAGCTTTGCTGCAGTGCCGGATATCTGCTATCATAATTTCAAAAAATATTCATTACCATAATTTATCATCATCACACAAAACAGCTACGTAGGTAATTGGTAACACAATGCGAGCTTCCTACACGATGACTACTGCTTGCTGTTGCCTTACAAAAGTGTCATTTTTAACAAATCATCGGTATCAACTAACGCAATTACCCGGCATAGTAGTATAGTACATGAACAAACCAATCCATTAAATCAAAAGCGATACTACTACTATAAGACACCCGCCTCGATTCCAAGAAAAATGCTCGTTTAAAAAGAGCAAAAATCATCTAGCAGACTGTGCGAGTAGTATGGTACGTTGTACATACAAATACTTTTTTTTGTCCAGGATGGTAACGAATTTTCTAAGAAACTGAACACGTCAACTGGCGTTTCCGATATCAATCTCAACCTTCATTATTTCTGTATCTGGGCTTCAACATTGTAGGAAAACTATCATTTTTCATAGCTCTCACACAGCAGGAGATCACAAAATTTTTAATAATCTCGCAACACCTAAATCAATCCGTCGGAGAGAGGGGAGAAGAGAGCTAGTAGTAGTAGACAAGCTTCATTTCATACAATTTCATCTTGCCGTCACAACTCGACCTTCGCTGTGACACCTTATACTTATAATGCAATATATAATATATTACGAAAACTAATGATCCACTAGCAAAATTGACAGTTTACCTTGTATCCATGAAGGGTGACATCCTCCCTTGGAGAGACTTCAGCCTGTAAGTCAAACCCACGATCCAAGGCCCGACATATAATCTCCAAGTTCTTTTTCCTATCATAAGCAGCTCTCGGAGTGAAAAAAGTGCAGTTCAAGTTTCCACGATCATGGTAGACACAGCCTCCTCCAGAATTTCTCCTGGCAATTGTGAGCTTCGACTCCTCAGCCAAGTTCACGTCCACCTCGGCCCAAGGATTCTGATGTCTTCCAATGACCACACAGGGATCATTCCTCCAAAGGAGGAGAACTTGATGGTTTTCAAAATTGAAATTTTTGTACAGCCAATCCTCCAGAGCCAAGTTAGTATGGATGTCTGCAGATTGCGAGATGAATACAGATTTCTCCGGCTCGTCCTTGGCTGTTGCGGCCGCAGTCTTCGTAGAGAAGAAACGCGGAGACGATGATGATGATGAGGCAAAACCAGTTTCCAACAGAATGAATGACTTTGTTGTTGTTGCTGCTGGTGCAAAAAAATGCGGATGCTTGGAAGCCGTCCGCAAAAGGACTCCCACACCTTTACTCAAAACAGATTGCATGTTGATAATGATCTTTTCTTTTTCAACGGTTTCTTTTCACTTTTGATTCTCAAAATAGACGGACGTTCGTTCTGCCAGCCAAACGAGTTTCAGTCTTCTGCAATAATGGCTTCCGGGTCGGAAACACAGTTGGCAGTGGCTTCAGTTCAGTATTGGTTTGGTTGGCTTTGAATTTGGAACAACGGAGCTGACTTCAACAACACGACGAGATGAGAGATTCAACGAAAGTATGCACAGCCTTTTGACGGAATGATGAGACAATGATCTCGCGAATAAATAGAAGTATTCAGTCTTATATTTCAGCACTCGTTCTTTTTTAGAATTTAGAAACCTTTATAACCTTCCGAAAACGAAAGGAGGATGAGATAAGAATGAAGAGCCACACTGAGATGAAGCCACTTGAATGTATGATGAAGTTGACACAAACGCACACGAATTTTCAAACAATCAACGAATGCTGAAGACTCTAGAGCGAAATCGTACTTGCCACTTTTGTCCATTGGAATTATACTATTAGGAGTACCTAAACTCGGAAGAAGAAATATATTGGAAAAAATTGTTGTGTAACTAAAATCACTAGTGACTATGTGATATTTAAAGCTGTTTCTTCACAACTTGTTCTTTGGGTATACATAAAGCTGAGATAAAGACTATTTTAGTCTACTCGACCCAAATAAATCCAGCTGGACAAAGGGACGAAATTAAACTTTTTGGGGGTGTGTACTGCTGTATAAGTAGGGCAGCTTTTGTTGTGATGTTTTCCTATCGACCGACAGCTGAGAAGGTAGAGGTTCCACCTTTTTAGTGAAAGGAAACCTAAAAGCAAACAAACGCAACAACCTTTTTAGGTACAGATATCTGAGATATTGGAAAAACACTTTTTAAAGACCAAATGACAAAACCCGTTTTAGCTCAGGGCTATGAAAATATTCCACCCATTAGTCCAGAAATTACGTGACACTTTATGTTTGTCAAATTATGTCATTTTAAGGTACATATTTCTTGGCTTACCGATTCTTGGGTAAAATGCTTTGATCAACTTTAATGTGATCTATTTTCAGATATAGTAAAGAGTGTTTTTAGAGTTGTAAAATGTTGTGCTCTGTCTGTTCTCGCAGTTGCAAGGCTACTAACACTGATGAGGAGTATGACACGCGAATTTCATGCAAAACCACAAACACAAAGGATATACAACATGATGGGTTGAAAAAAAAAGTTGTCTGATGCATGCACAAATGGAACTACAGCAGCATCTGGGACATGGGACTGGCGGATGATATTGCGATATACATACGGAACGATGTAGCAATAGCAAAGACCACCTCTGTGAACTTTGGACTTGAATATTATGGTTGTATGTACTTGTCCTTATGTCTGTTTGTTCGATTTCATTAGCTAAGCTTGATTATGGTTGGTGATAGGGGTATAAAACATATAGGTAGACCTCAAAAGTTACCCTTGCAGGGTTCAATTCAGTTCACAAGTCCACCTACAAGTCTACAATATGAACGGTTTTGATTAAAACAATGAGGCATCATTTCTAATTATCATGATATATGTTCTACCTTCTACATTTTGTAGACGAATGTTAGCAAAATATAGTTCAGTTTCTATATAATGCTTCTGAAAATTAGTATTCTCATGCGTTTACAACACAGTGCAACCCTAGACAAAAGTTACTTGCATTGTAGATGAATCTTGTGTTCAGAATGTTTTATGGTTTATCCACCCGCATTTGCATTGTGCATATGAGAATAGGTCTGTCACCAATACAATGCATATAGTAATATGGACTTTGGACCACCTCTCTGCTTCATCTGTATCTGTAGAGAAGTGGCAACGCATAAAAACACTGTTTTTCAAGAGCCCATTAGCTTTCCAGTAATGGACTCCTCCAACTGTTTTTCAAAAGATGCATATTATTTACAAACAGATACTTCACAACCGATTGTAATGCTTTGCTGCGTAAAATGATGATCCACATCCATAGACCAGAATTGGTAATATATTTTAAGTTTTTAAAGAATAAATTCCGGTTACAACTGGAAAGAGTTGTAACCAATACACACATTAATTTACGAAGTAGTGTATGAATTCAAGTCAATTTACAATACTACTTCGTCTTGTCAAACAAGGTAAGGTAAACTTCCTTCATATTCAAGCATCGTCAATTAAACGTATGTATTCACATCATAGCATTAATTTACAGTTATAACTTGTAATTCCAATTTGGACTTAAATTCGTCCTTCTTCAAAGCAGACCACTTTCGCAAGGCAAAATATTTTGTCTTCCTGAATATACTGCTTCAACCCATATAGTTTAGTGTCTGTCTGTATCGGTCTCTGTCTATTGCATGAAGTCAAAAGTTCATCATAATTTTCTAAATCATACAACATTGAACATCTCAAGTATTCCCAACCCAAACATTTGAATGCAACAACATAACATTCTATATGGATGCATCTAAATAATCGGACAGAGAAGTGAACGTACTTGCAACTCTCACGCTTGGTTCACGTGAACACATCGTGTTTTCAGTTTTTTTATGTTGCTTCCCTTCTTTCAACATAAAAAACTGTTGCCTCAAGCTATCTAAACCAAACATTGTCGAGCCAAGAGTCAACATCGTTTTTTATCGTAGGAAGCTTTTTTATAATGGCTTGCAACGAGGAGATGCGATGTGTGTTACTACGAGTAAAACATAACCAGCCAAAACTAGCAGTCAGGAGACCCATCAGGAGAGATGCACTCACGCACAGAGCTGATGACTTCTCAGGGATGTGCATCAACACCTGGTACCTACTCTACAATGTTGTATCCTAATCCGTAATAATAATAGGATCTGATGATGGTCATTGAAGCAGTTGATTATCCTAAGGTTATACAGAAAACTGGCATTCCTTGTAAGTAGAAACAGGAGAGACAGAAACCAGACAGACTTGCAGTCTGCAAACCCAAACTGCAATTTCTTGAGGATGACCGATCGAATCTCATTTCAAAGTAGAATCTTCTTCACTGACCATAACTGACCGAATGTTTGCAAAAAGTTGGATGAATTAAACTTTGCAACAATTCTCAAAGTGGAAGGTTTGGTTGTAGTAGGAGTCATTTACACCGCAGATTTGAGATTGGCAACCCATTCTACAGACACAGGACGACATCATGCTCACAGATGCAGATTACACCGGTTTATTGTGCTTGGGTAATAAAAGGATATTCCAGAATAAGGAAAAACAAGTATGTTGGAAACTTTCCATAATGGCACGAGTTCGCATAAATTGTAATCCAAGATAGCAACGCGTGCATATTTTTATCATTTTTATGCGGAGTAGAGTCAGCAACAAGAAGCAAGTGCATCAATTTGTCATGAACCCAAGTAGTTGAGACTGTAGCTGTAGAGTTTGCAAGCTTCTACAAAAGTCTAGAAAACATCCTGAATTGGCAACAACAACAACAAACCTATTCATAAAACCGGCAGTACATGCATGACTAACAAGAGTTGTCACTGGTTCTTGCAGAATCCACGTTATACTGTCCCGTCCCTCTAAAGTCCAAGAGATTGGACACATTCCAAGGACAAAGATAGAGCAAATATGAAAGCGTGGAACTAAATATATGATACCCTCTTCCCATATCATATCACGATCACGCCCTTCATTACAAGCAAGCAACCTGTGACGTGTCCATGTTATTTTATTTCATGAAATGATAACAACCATGCAATTCAATTCATTGACTAATAATACTTATCACCGGCAATGATTAGAAAATCGCAAATGTTAAAGGTGATGAGTTGAATGGTTGTGATTAATTTTGTAAATGTCTTCATGTTTCAGTCCGCATGAGCATACCGGTAAAACTTTTTTTTGACATTTCAAAACCTGAGCTGACCTTTTGGGTGACGAAGGTATTTCAAATCACAGTATGCTACTTGATTGAGGCACTTGCTTTTCTTGATTTTTATACTCCCACTTCATGCTATCCATATAAAATAAAATCTACATGTATGTGAAGAAAATGCGACGTAAAAGTAAACAAAAACTGGTTATCAATTAACCCCAGATTAAGAGTATCCTTTCCATGATTATTGATACATTGGATCAATCAATAGACAGTCCTAGTCCAGTCGATGCAGTCGAACGTAGTGTTTTTCAGCTCTTGTCAAGCTTTACGCTTCGCAAATAAACCAACTTGATCTGATTCCCAAACTAGTACACATCCAACATAGTTCAATATTGTTAACATTTTGGTTCATTTCATTGTTGTATTTTGCTAACAAATTCCAAAATTTAATGTATGTGGAAGTTTTAATGTCCATTTCACATAGCATAGATTTTGCTACGCTGAAAGTCTTTTGAGACTTCGAAACAATGACACATTACAAATTCACGACGAATGGAGAATGGTTTTTATTGGTTTTATAATGGGAAACTATTTCCATGCTTCCAAACATTTAATATTGACTTACCTGTTGTTTTGCAGCGATGTTATTCATTCACACAATATCATTTTTGCAAAAAGAGAAAGGCTTGTGAATTCTTTCTACATTTTCTCAAGCTTTACATTCACACGCAGATAATAACACTAGGGTATCCCTATAAGAAGTTAGCTTCAACTTCGTTTTATGAATAATTCATTAGCACATTTTGTTTGTAAATCCGTTTGCAATTAAATTGGATTTTTTATACTTTTGTTAAGATTGACTTTTTTAGAAGCACATTTTACACATGTGGAGAAAGCCCATGCTTCAAGTTCAAGCACTGGACTTTGATTGGCATAAAAAGCTTCCATAGAACGTTTTTGCATTAGTACATTCAATAAATCCTAAGTAAATCGTTAAAATAAATTATCACAGTTTTTAAAGCGATTTTCTACTGGGCTTGTCTAGTGATGTGAGTAAGGATCTCTGTTTTGCAAACAAGTAAGCTTCTTCGCGCTGTTGTTCTCAGCAGATCTCTTCTGTATAAGATAAAAATGTGAATATGGTTTGTCAGATGCCGTTCATGTCTACTTCTTCTTCAGCCAACAGATAGACGCTTTGAATTAAATCTTCCCATTTTCGCATGCAAAAGTAATCCATGAGAGTAAGATCTACTCATGAGAAAACAACAAATATTTTTGCAGCTTATCAAAATCTTATCATGTTTGGGACAGGATTAAATAAAACAAACTGTAAGATATCTGACTATTTATATAATCTGCTCTTTCCGCATTTCAGTTTGAATACGCACCCCACGAACATCCTCAAAGTTGACTGATTTGATCAAACGATTTCTATTTAAATGTACCTGATTGAATATCTAAAAATGTGAAGTCATGTGCGTGAGCTCATTAAATTCCAGTACAATCCGAATTATTTTGCCCATTGTGTTGGGAAGGCATCAGCGTGCTAATTAAAATTGTACAGACTAACGTATAGAACTAACCTAGCAGTTTTTCTAATAAATCCTTTACATTAAAATTTATATGATGGCGTTACAATAACAAGTTAAATGTACCTATATGATGTAGGTTACATCATTTCATTTCTACAATTACAATTACTGTATACTCCTTTTTCTGAATTCGCAATATACTGATCTTCAGGTCATTTAGTATTAAATACATTAAAACTTCCTGACAGATCAGTGCTCCCGTCAATTATGTGAGTTAAATGTGATTGTATGCTAATTGAGTGTCGGCGGCGAAGATTCTTTTCTTTTGCGTCGGAAAGTCTACTACCATTGACGGAATGTAACTTGATATGATTGTTAGTACCGTTATGAGTTTAGCCTGAAACGCATAGCTTAGAATTGTGTTCTAGAGCAACGTTTATCATGGTGTCGAATTTACTTCATCGAAGGTTATCATGGAAAGTTTGGTCCGACCATAGTGATGACACTTTTCTGTCAAAGTTTTCCACATTCCTCCTGTTTTTGAAGACAAATTGGACCTTTTTCGTTGCGATATTCACCCCATTTATACTCATTCTTGTTCCGGCATCGTGGGAAGGCCATAATGGAAAAGTACGATAGCTATACTCTTACTTGAATTAAAACTGATAATAATTCGGGCTATGTTTATGTATATTCATATAAATTACTGTGTTTATGGAAAGGAACCGTACGCTGCGTACATCATTTTGCTGATGTCTGTTTACTGGATGACGGAATGTATTCCATTGCCAATTACTGCTTTGCTACCGATTCTATTTTTCCCATTGTTCGCCATTGCCCCTACAGGTTTAGATTATTGTTTTTATATGTACTAAAATTGTTTGATAAATGTGTTTGCAGTCACCCAATGACCCAGAATTTTATGCTTCATTTAGAAAAAATAACTTCAGCATACTTGCAAGATTCAATATTCTTTCTGTTTGGAGGATGTATTATTGCATTATCATTCGAGTACTCCAATCTTCATACCAGGATTGCATTAAAGGTCATCATGGTTGTTGGAGCAAAAATTTCTCAGTAATGAAGAATTTACTTGATACAATTGCTTAAAATTTTAAAACAAAAAATATAATTCTGCATGTTTTAAATTAGGTTGATGCTTGGATTGATGCTCACAACAATGTTCCTCAGCATGTGGATGAATAACACATCTACAACTGCAATGGTTCTTCTCAAATTTAGTTGACCAGTTTTTATATTCCTGATTCTTTATAGAAATTATTGAAACTCCTTTTAATTTCTCCTTCATAGATGGTGCCAATAGTGGGTGCCATTATGGACGAACTTCGTTCGGTAAAATGAAGCTTTTGCATGCATATTTAGTGTACTTAAACTTGGCTTAATCCCATTGTCTTGCATAAACACTCTAGAAAATGCTAGATTCGTCAACTTCAGATGCAAAAGCCACTGATGGAAGTGAACAGGAAAAACCAGAAAAGAAAGCTAAGAGTAAAAAAATTGATAAGAAAATAAGGGATTTAAAAATTATGTTTTTGCTTGCCACTGCATATTCTTCAAATATCGGAGGTAAAATTATTATAACAAACTGATGCATTCACTGTGTATTCCGAATTTCATGGTCTTTAAGAATACTATTATTTTTTAGGAACTGGAGTCAGTAAGTATCATCCTATGCATATTTCAAAATGTATTAGAATTCGTTGCACCGCGTACTGGAAATGAATTAATTTTTTACAACAGTTACCGGCAGTGGAACCAACGTCATTGTTCTGGATTTGGTTCGCAAAGACGCGTTAGACACAATTTTTGATTCATTTTATTTTCCTGATTGAGATTTAAAAAAGTTTATCATGTCTGGGAAACTTAAACTTTTAACAGAGACGAAGAATTAGCTTCGGAAGCCTGCAAGCGGAAGTTGCAAATCAGTTTCTTGGACTGGATGATGTTCAACGTAACTCCAATGATTGTTTGCACGTTGATGTGCTGGGTTTACTTACAGGTTCATTTTCTGGGCTTACCAAAATTCCTCAAGTTTTGGAAAACAGAAACCAAGGAGGAGAAAGACGAGGCAGATAAAATGAGTAAAGCTCTAGAAAAAAGCGTAAAAACTGCTATGGCACAGCAGTATGATGCCTTGGGTCCAATCAGGTTCAATGAAATTGGAGTTTTAACCCTTTTTATATTTATGGTTATCCTTTGGATCTTCAAAGACCCACAATTCAGTAAGATCACATAAAAACCCACGAGAAGTTACATCATTTGGAGTTATTGCATGAGCTTTACCTTAATTTCAGTACCTGGATGGGATGCTTTGCCAATTTTTGATAAGACGCCAACGGGAAAAAGTTTTATAAAAGAATGCACGCCAACTCTGCTCGTCTGTGTGCTAATGTTTATCATTCCTGGAAAAGCAGAGTATTACCAAAATTTTCGAACCGGAGGTGGGCAATTAGTAAAACACGTACTTTTACATAAAATCTTGATTAAAATTCAAACATGCATTCAACGATTTGCCTTCAATTTCAGGTTTGGGGGAAGGAATGAAAGATCCATTACTATCTTTCGACTTTATTTTGAAAAAGTTTCCCTGGGGCATTTTTATACTTCTTGGTACATCAACACATTTTAAACCAAATTATTAATTTGGATTAAGTTATAACTTTTTAACAAAGCGAGAAAAATCAAATGAAATTAGGTGGAGGAAGTGCAATGGCAGCAGGAGCGAAAGAATCTGGACTAAACAAGGCAATAGAGGAGTTTTTAGAGAATAATGAGACGCTTCAGTCACTGTCCCCTGCAATGATTCTTTTAACCGTGCTGTTCATGATTGCTGCGTTAACATCAGTCAGCTCAAGTATGCTATATTTAAAATGTCATTAATGTCATGCACTACGCAGATTTTTTACATTTAAGTGTATTACCTTTTTGTAATTCAGACACAGCCACAGCAGCTATTGTGGTACCCGTACTCCTCGGAATGGTAATAATCGATCATCATTGTTGCCTAATATCAACCTACCGAAGTATAAAAATATTTGCATGTTTGAAATTTTTTCTAAAGGCGTACGTGAAGAATATCCACCCTTTGTATTTGGTTTATCCAGCTTCAACAGTTTGCAGTTATGCTTTTGTCCTACCGGTAATATTTTTACCAGTAATTTATTTATTAATTTTCACATTTCAGTATTATGTAATTTAATTTCTAATATTTAGGTGAGTACTCCACCAAACGCAATTGTGTACAGCTCGACTGATTTGAAACTGGCCGAAATGATGAAACCAGGTCTTCTCGTAAATGTCATTTCGATTGGGATTTTGTTCATCTCTACCCACACGGTCGGTGAGTGGATTTTTGATTTTGGAGGATATAACGGTGAATGTTCAGAGATGGCCCATCTAGGAGCTGCTCCAATGCATTAATTTAGGAATGTTTATAATGAATAAATTTAATATTCAAACGTAAATGATGATTAAAAGATGTTATAATATTTATGCAATAGTAAAGTTCTAGTTTATGTGTTCAAGCCAATCAACGTAACATGCATATGCATACTCCATATATGTCAATTTCAAACCTTCACTTTTCGTGATGTTCGCATCTAATAGAGTAACAGAGTCATGCGATTTCTGACCAGTGTCAACTCCTAGGTGTTGTAGTCAAGGGATTTGAATTTTTAGCTGATGTATTGTTTTTTTAAACATTGACTTGTACATTTGCCTTTGGATTGATCTCAGCTACCTCTGTCATTTTACCGAAATGACAAAGTAGCACCTTGTCTCATTCAGAATATTACATTAGTATTGAATAGTACGAAATCCACATGGAAAATTGGAAAGACCTTCTAACACAAAATGATTCCAAGTACTCCTTCTCAGCCTCACCAGCACCATCATCGACACAAAAAAGTTAACCCAAATGCATGGAAGTCACCAAAGGCTAAAGCAAAGTTTGTTACATCTCAAACATGGCGACTTGCGATGACAGTCATTGCTCCAATATTCTTCTTACTCATCTTCATGTGGCATCCCCCCAAGAAACAAGAACTAGCACCTCACGCCTTATACGTCATTTGTCTTATGGCCACATACTGGATTTCTGGTAAAGTGCTGCATATAAAACCCAGAATTGCATAAACTATCAAATATTTAACTTTTACATGCCATATAGAATGCATTCCTTTGGCCATTACGAGTCTCCTTCCTGTCATCTTACTACCACTCTTTGGAATCTCAGCTTCAGGTACTTACCTATTACCGTTTATCTAGATATTGATCTGTCGACAATTTGTTAAAGTATTAACGCTTTACTCCATTCTTTTAGAGGATGTTTGCTCTGTATACTTTAATAACACCATCATATTCCTTTTTGGAGGATGTGTCGTCGCGTTATCTTTCGAATACAGTAATTTGCACACTCGAATTGCTTTCTTCGTCATGAAGTACATGGGAGCTGAAGCCAGCATGTAAATTACCAGAATGATCATAATTTTAAAATGTACATTCTTTTTTTAGCGCAAAAATGCTTACACTAGTGTGTTTTACGTGTTTAGCTTACTATTTGGAATGATGATGACCTGCATGGTCTTGAGTTGTTGGATGAACAGTATGAAAAGCCCTATAAAAGTATAGTTAAAGATTCTCACGATTTTTAACAATTCAATACTTTTTGTTACTAGATACTAGTACAACAGCGATGATGGTGCCAATCGTCTACGTAATTATGGAGCAGTACAAAAAGGTGGAAATTGTGAACTCAACTCTTCGTTCAGAACTAGGATTGAGAATATGTATGATATTTTCCTATTTTCATACAGAAAATGTTACCAAAAGAAGATGCTGAAACACTTGCGGAAATGTACGGCAACCCAAATGCTCCAGCAATGGTTGATTCAAAAACTATTGCAGCCTCGGAACCAAGTGGTGCCAAGGGGTTAAGCGAAGAAGCCGCTGGAAACGTTGACGTTGAAGGAGACTTTGCTGAAATTGAAGCTCCGAAGAAAAAGGTCAGTTTTTCAGAGATGAAAGAAGCTGATGAAATGGAGAAATCTAGAACTGGACCCAAAGATCAAACTGGACTGTCCCGCACGGGTAGCCAGTCCACCCTTGGAACAACTGCTACAGAATACTGGTACCACAAATTTTCCCTAATTTCACAGTCTGTAGAACTGTATGGTGATAGGGTGTAATTAAATATCTTGGCTGAATGCAGGGAGGATTATATAGCTGAGAAAGAAGCATATCTGAAACATCTTGAGGTGATGTTCATGGTTGGCGTTGCTTTTGCCTCAAACGTAGGCGGAACTGGGGTAAATAATTAATATATGAATACACAGCAGACAGTTACGCTTTGCAATAAAATTATTATGACACTAACAGTTGAGATAAATTTTCTCAACAGGTAATAACGGGCACAGGGACCAATCTCATTGCTACAAATCAACTTCGAACGAGCAAGGGGTAAATATAACAACTTTCCTATTTCTGCTGGAGCTTTAGAATATGATTTTATACTACGGAAGTAATTTTTTTCTGGGCCTGTTGTTTATAGGGAAGTTGCAGATGGGAAAGTTCCTGTCAATGACCAAATAGGTTGCACCAAAACAGAAAACCAACTGTGGGACTTGGACTTTGTGAGATGGATCATGCTGAATATTATTCCAATGATAATAAATGTGCTTCTTACATGGGCATTTTTAGCCATTTATTTCCAAGGATTTCCCCGTAAAATAGCCGTCTTCTGGAAAACCAAAGTATTGAAGCGCCGCGTCTCTCCTCTGGAATGGAAGCATGCTCAAGAAAAGCAAGAGGTTTCTGACAGTATCAAGAATGCCATTGGAGCCTCCTATGCACAGCTTGGAAAAACAACCCTCCATGAATGGCTAGTTTTAGGACTTTTTGGTATTCTAGTATCTCTCTGGATTTTTCGAAGTCCCCTGTTTGCAAGAGGACCATCCGTTCCTTTCGTTAACACTGGAAGCATTCCTGGTGATGTTTTAGCTCTTGTTCATCCTGCCTGCACGAAGAAGGGTGCTGCTCGGAAACTGGAAAGCTCATGGGGATGGTCACGGTTTTTTGGCGATTGGTGTGACGAAGGGTTTATCCATGACTCTTGTTTGACTCTTTTAGTCTGCATTCTCATCTTCACATTGCCAAAGGATCCAGTATATTACAAGAATATCTTGAAAGGAGGTAAAACTAATTGTTTATTTGCAATTGTTTCAGAACGTATCTAATTACGGATACCTTGTACATTATACCCACTTTCCCGTTCTGATTAGGTTTGGGCGCAGGAATAGATGATCCGATAATGCCGTTTTCGTAAGTAGATTGGGAATGGAAAGGCGTGACTATTGCTAACTGTTTATAGCAATAATTATTAATGAAGATTTCATTGACACTTTTTTGACATAGGTTTGTAGCTGAACATATGCCCTGGGGTCCTTTCTTTATGCTCGGTATACTGTAATAATATTTCTAACGTAGTGCGAATGAGAATATTAGGGTTAATACATGATATTAAATATCTTAGGTGGTGGCTTTGGAATTTCAAAGGCTATAACAGATTCAAAACTAAACACTGTCATAATCGAAGCAATGAGTTCGAGCCAAGCTCTAAAAGATATGGAATTTAAGTGGCTTCTACTTGTATTGTTGTTTGGAGTTGCCATTCTTACCTCCTTGGCTTCGTATAGCATTTATTCCATTTTTATAGAATATTATCGTCCATCTTGAAAATCGAGCCTATCATTTTTAATTGAATGGGTTTGTGATTACTTAGGAATACTGCTACAGCTGCGATAATTTCTCCTGTGCTTATTCAACTGGTAAGATTAGAATTTAAATAAAGAGCATTTAATAATAATTCAAAATGTTTTTCACTCAGTTACGAATTTTTTTTTGTTATGTAGGCTCAAGTGAAGGGATTACCACCTCTATTCATCTTGCTCCCACCAATTGTGTCAGCATCTTATGCATTTTGCCTTCCGGTACGTGAAACTCATTAAATTATATGTATGTAAGGTGAAGTAAGCCCCAACTTTATTAAATTACTTTAAATCCAACAGATTAGTACACCCCCAAACGCCATTGTTTACGACAAAGCAAAAATGAAGCAGACGGACATGTTGGTACCTGGTCTTTTTGTAACTGTCATAACCAACACAATATTATACTTCTGGACTCTAACTGGAATGTACTGGATGCTTGGAGTTGCAGACTACAAGCATGAATGCGATTTACCTCCAATGAGCGGTAAAGCACGAGCAGAAATTGTGATGGGATCAGTGTCTCGATGTGCTAATGTGCTAGCCAACACGATCTAAACTTTAATTGTAAAACGGACAAAAAAATTTCTCCACATCAGTAAGGCATAAGAGACCTGACAATCCAAAGTAATATTATTAAAGATATAAATCATTTCACGATTTTTTGACTTCGGAAAAGGAATCCAAAGGTTCAATTTCCGAACGAAAATAATTCAAAAATCTTTCAAAAATATTCTCATTGTTTTATTACTTGAATATTTCCAAATCTTAAAATATATATACTTTGGATTGTCAAATCTCTTTTTCCTACATGGATTTTTCTTGCGTCGACAGCCCTCAGGTTCTCTGCTCTGTACAAGTATGTATACCAGGACACAACATAATAAATTCGCCATTGAATAATAAAAACAAAGTAACCACCAAGATAACAACATGTCATGATTTTCATGATTCTCCTTATTTTCACATTCACGAATAAATTCACTTGTGCATAATAACCTTATATATTTCGTTGCTTCTTTTCTCAAATTATGTAATTACTCTTTACAACATGATCCCTCTTCCAACATTTTTTTTGCATAAGGGCTCTCAATTACCCATCCTCGATTACATGACCAGCAGAAAAGCGTTTCCGTGTTATTACGCCAAAGAAAAACAGCCTAAACTTCTCCAAAGCGTGCAATTTCACTTTTCTAATCGTCCACCAACGACAACAACCATGATGATCAAATGACCATAAAAACCAAACATTGACATAATTATGCTTACTTTCAGGTTGAAAAGTTTTAGTACGCAGCTACAAAAAAGTTACAATGATAATGATGAGCACGCACAAAAGAGCGAACTTTATGAGCAAATGCCAAACGCATTTCACTTTTCAAAGATCCAATCCTTGTCATCATTACATCTTATTCAAGTAGCCTTAACCTTGGCCATTGAACCGTTAGTGAAAAAAGTCATATCTGCCACTGGCCTGGCCACAGTCGTAAAGGTGAAAAAGAATATTGTTTTATTGATGATGCCAAGACAAACCTATATTGAGGTGACAATTTATTGTGTGGTCAACCGTCTCCCTCTCATTTTTCATCGGTAGAAAATAGTTTTCTTTTGTAAAATGTCTCATAAACTCTGAAACCGCTTGATTATGTCGTCTTCGGCATTTGCCCTCAGTTGACTGCGTAGATAAATAATGTATTTTTTCAAATTGGTTATCTATCAAAAACGTAATAGTTTACCTTCATCATCATCTTCTTACTACAATAATTTATAGAGTGAAATCAAAATCAACAAGCTTTTTTAGCTCGATATAATAATAATGATATCATAAACTGCCATAAGAGTAAAATCTGTTGGCCTAACAAGCTGATAAACCTCTCATTAAAAGCTGCTTAAAAGATGTGAGAAGCATTTTAAAATTAATCATAATTGAGTGTGCACAATGGCTCCAACCCGACTTATCGCTTCTGCTGACGCTTCCTCTACAAAAAGAAGTGTCATCAAGTCGAGACCGTGCTCACTTGCTAATTGATACTTTTTTATGGGAAGAGGCTGCTCGCAAAATAAAAACCAGGTGAATAAAAAATTACAGTGTTTGTTAGTCAGTGAAAGGAAAAACTAAAACAAGCTCAGCATTGTGCCCCCTTTTTGACAAGATGATGTTGTTGATGAGTCCAATAGTTTATGCAAATGAGTAACAATGTCAGCACAACAAACTTTTGAGCGGATCAATTAATCGGAGCAGTGTATATATTTGATTTGGTTGGACTATACTTAACTACTTAGGCACATAAAAATCGATAAGCAGTTTGTTTGTAACAAGACGAAAGAGAAAAAAATGGTATCAAAAGTTACAAGCCTTGATGGGACAAGGGCCATAACTTTTGCTAAGCCGTTTGACAACTTTGAGAAAGAAAGTGAATCTGACTGAATTATGCTTGCGGTTTAAAATCGAATTTTATGAGGTGGATGTACTGACTCGTATTTCTATGTTGCAGTTGGCGTAATGTCCTTGTAGTGCGTAAGTAATGGGTATGTTTTGAGTTGGTGAATAATCACAATCCCGATCCGCTCTCAACTTGTTTTGATTCGATACATTTCAAAATAAATTGGTTTGTTTTAGACGTAATATAGAAATACAGAAAATTGAACTCGTAAAACTATGTTGAGAATAACCATATTATATCCAAGTTGGTTCTTCTTCTTCTTCATATTTGTAAAGTTGAGAGCAATGAATATTTGAAGAGGAATGATGGGACCAAATTTAACTACCATTTTCATAGGGCTCCTCTACCTGCCTGTGCCAACTTTATTTACATTACAGGTTTGGCCCTTTCGCATGCAAATCTTTGGAGTCAAACTCAGTCTCAAAAAAAATTTTTAATTCGTCAAAAATAAATAATTTAAAACTCGCTAAAGTTAATATATTCAGTAAGAAAGTAATTGCAATGTGGTCAAGTTGGTTGCATGTCTACTCCTCCAATGCAGTTGCGTGTCATATGAAAAATGTTAAGAGTTGAGCCCTATGAGCCGAGGGCAATAATAGTGAAGTGACGGTCAGTCAGTCGGTCAACTCAACTTACAATGCAGTGAGACTGCATGATGATATATGTAATACGTTGGCAATATTATTCACCTGTAAGCCGAGCTGCTATATCCTATAGTACCTGTCTTATACCAATCATCCTAGAATAACAAACATGGTCGAGCGCTGTATTGTGCAAAAACGAGTTTTAGACGATATTTCACTTTCAATTCATAAATTCAATAGTCAATGGAATCTAGAACGGATTCAACCCTAAAAGTTTTTACTTGCGACTTTCTTATCACTTCCTGTTTACAACGTACATAGTTAGTCCTATTCCTCCATTTGGGCTTGGGTTCAACTCTCCACAAAACTAGCTTCGTCCACATATGATATGATGGACGATGAGTTACATATTATTATGACTTTTAGTTTCTACTCATTGCATGAATCATCATCATCCCCAAACAAAATTTATGGTTTTTCTTTATCTTCGGCTTAACATTGTTTGCCGACAGGTAAAATAGGTACCACTCAGCATATAAGTAAGGTGCATAGATAGCAATGAGTTTTACGCTACTTTCCTTTAAAAGCAATACATACATTGTATCGTCAAAAATTGAATCGAATCGAACTTTTCAAGTGTAAATCAAAGACTCTGAAGAATTATAGCAGTAGTCCGGTCAAAGTAAAAGCAATTTGGGAAAATAATAAGAATAATGAATATGTGCATATCTTGAACAAGAATAGAAACATATTGCACGACAGAACCAAATCAACTTATCTATGTTTTTAGCAGGCATCTGCTGCTGCGCAGTATCAAATTGATATGATCTCACTCAACAGTTTCAAAATATATTATGAGCTCACATACTGGTTTAGCCATTTTACTTTTCATTTTATTGACACTGTCTCTGCGACACAGAAAAAGTGAAATATTAAATTGGACTGGTGAATAATGTATATTGAAGAAGGTGATGTTGTTGGCATGCTCTAAAAGGATTTTTCATGCTCAATATAATATGAATATTTGTTATGCACTCAGTAAGTCAAGTGTATACTTTTCTCTCTTCCGCATAGAATGGATTGGAGTGTTTTGCCAAGCCCTAAAAGGATTTGACATGGCATTTGAGTTTGTATAGCAAATTTATGAGAGGAAAACAGACAAAATAAATTAGAATTTTGCAAAGGGAGCCGCCTCAGGTCATTAGAAGAGTTTTATTTGATTTCCATAAAACGTTGGCGTTTTGTTGTTCCTGATGTGATATCCTGTCTACATCAGTTCAGTATTACATATTTCTGCAGTCGTGTTTGCTCTCATTCCTTGCAGCAAAAAGAATTTTCAACTGCTAATATAATTTCTCTGCATAATGTTGATTTTACCTTCAAGGGAAGTGTTTTATAGACCAGTAGTTGCAAAGTTGTAATGTTGCGTTAAATTATGCACCAGCAACAAAAGCAGATCTTGTTGGTGTCAAGAAGGGAGCCTCTGATTGTGATTGTGAGTGGAGCAGTTCTGGTTTTGGGGCTCCATGTATAGAGAGGAGTTGACGCTAAACTTATTTTCACTGATGGCACTGATGCTTTGCCAGTACTACACAAAACCCATTATGAGAGCATAAAATAATTCAGTCATTTGCTTTTAATGTCTGGCTCTCAAAATATTTCCTTGATCAAGATCATTGAAAATCAGTGATAAGAATGGAAATGGGAGTAACAGCATGCAACTAACAACTTTTACTTTTTCAGTGTGACTGTAACAAATTGTCATTTTCACTTTTCTCAAACGCTACAGGATCCATTTTAGTTTCTGTCTGGGTCCGGCTAACAAGCCCCTTCGTTAACATCAAGGTTAACATGTTATATCATAACCTATAAATAATATAGGAATCATAATTAATGCATAAGAAGGCATCCTTTAAAGTAGTTGGTTACGCCACCACTGAATAAGTCAAATTAATACATACATATTTACGTACGATTTTGAATTTGAAATCAGGTCGGAATACTTTCACCGTTAACGTTTCGGATCTTTTACCTTAATGATGAAAGTACTTCCCACCTTTGTCGAAGTAGATTTATTTGTTGAATGAACAAAAACAATGATGGCTTTAGATTTACGCACTAATACCGGTCAATATAAAACGAACTTTGTTCAAGTGTATTTATGTCTGGAAAGTACTATAATATATGAAGTTCAATTGACTTTATATTTCGAAAAATGTCTTATGAAATTTATGCTAAGTCAATGAAAGTATATCATAAACAAAAAATAAATATGAAGGGAAATTATTCCACAAAATGAAAACTATTCAAGAAATCTCACTTTTGCAGCTGCCTAATCTAATATTCGTAACTAGTTGTTAAACAATGAAATTATAATTTTTTGCTAGAAGAATTCACCCAAAAGCCATAGCTAGATAAGTAATATGAAAATTCAGTTACTGACAAGTTCCTCTATAATCACCCCCAAACTTTTTGCTGACATGCCATTGGCATGCAAGTTTATGCTCAATAAAATATGTTTCACATTTAAAAACTCGAAAAAACCACGACAGACAACTTGCTACACGCTTTTTTCGTCGTCGATCATGATGAACATGGTTGAAAGTTGATGATAATATTGTTAGAAAATCACACGTAATCCATGGCACGGCTGCCAATATAAAATCTTTAAAAATGAGTCTCACTCAGTCTTTGTACATCTTTTGACACAAAATAATTTTATCTTCATAGGAAAAATCTGCAAACAACATATATGACGTCAGAACAGTAAAAGGAAAGATATGAGACCAAGCTGCTGACCGCAGATTGAACTGCAGACACGGTGAACGTGAACTCCTGACAAAAACATGTTACATGGGTTGCATTACTGATGTTTTTGATTGACGCGAACAATAATACTAGCAGGACATGGTGTCATTACTACTTCAGGTAGCTTCCTTAAACATTACTCTGCCTATTTAGTTTTCATGAATCACATAAAATTCCACACAAAGGTTGTTTCTGTTGATTTAGTAAATGCAAAAATGGAAAATGAAAAGTCATAAAATACACTCCTAAAGCAGCTTCCTTTCAATGCCTCGCAGCAAACCGTGCATGTAGATGAATCAAAAGGAACGGTGTATGTTGTGGTTCTGTTTGTTTTTTTCAGTTTTACACAAAAAATGCGTGTCAGGTTACTTACGAGTGAGTCAGTAAAGATTTTCAGCCCCTGTGGCACATGATATACATATATACACTGTAAATTTCTGCTTAATTTGCAGTTTTTATGCACCCAAAGACAAATCAATAAAACGCATGGGATGTGAATGGATGCGTATGTCTCTGAATACCAAATGAGTTTGGATGACGGGGAGATGAAATGTTCATAAGTAATTACGCGAATGGACGATCGACGATCTGCTGATGACCAGAAAGGATGGATGTGTTGCAGATGATGATGATGAAGCTAAGATAACATGGCACATTTTCCTTTTTCATATTCACAGATCACCAAGTGGTGCACAGATAACATCTTGAGCATTAACAGAAAAGGCTCCGTAGTGTCTGCTCTAATCGAAATGTGTGGTATGGCGTTGAGTGAGGAGGAAAATTATGTTGAAGAATTCAGCATTCCTTCACCGTCTTGTTTTGAGACAAGGAGATTAATATTGCCCAAGAAGACAAAGATGGGAATGGAAAAGAGGAGCATTTATATGCGTACGAAGCTATTAATTTCTTGTTGGGAAAATTATTGGGATTCTTGTCCAACTCTTTTCATTTTCTGGCTTAGTCCTAAGAACTAATATTTCTAGACTTGTTTGAAATTCCTTGATCTTGTCGCAAGCTTAATTCGTCAGCGTCAAGTAAACCCCTTCTATATACTTTTCCATCACATGACATATAAACTTCTTCGTCCCCCACTCAACGATGCTTCCTTTTTTTGCTGGGTTAGTTTTACGTACGTATATGCTTGCATGCATATTTTCTAATCAAGCCTGAGAGAGAGACCTCGATGAATGAGTTGAATCAATGCATTCATGAATGAAGGAGCGGCTTTTTGTCTCAGAAAGATTTGGCTCATCATATAATAGGAGAAGAAGAAAAGAGGAAAAACATAATAGAAATGAATGAGAGAGAGGAGCAGGGTGTCTACCATAATTACTCCTTTTCTATCCAACGCATCCCATTAGTAGTTAGATCATGACTACTATGCACAATTTGGAGAACGTGAGTCTGCAATCGCTTGATATTGGTGTTTAAGAAATTACATGTAACTTCGTCTATTGTGTCTATAATACCACGAGGAAAACTTATAGAGAGAACAAAAAGGATGCCGCGACTGGCTGAAACAGCAGCCACAGGAGCTAATTGCATTAAATTAAATTAAATTGAGAACTGTGACTTGCGGATCACATCAAGTTGAGGAAAGAAGAGTAATTTCTCCAATAAAAAGAGGCAATATGTCTTTCGATAGATATGCGTTGCAAAGAATTATTCTAGCTTGATGATACCAACTTTGCTTCAAATTTTCTACGCTTATCTCCAAAACCTGAAGTATTTCCGATAATCACCGTTTTCATTTGGGCATTTCTAAAGAACCTGTGATGACGGTGTGATCATAGCAGTTAGGGATGCGCAAGTTGCATACGAAAAGATCTTGAATAATACCATTTCATTACCTATTAAGCTGATTTTCTTTCATATAATCAATCTTGATGTCTTTTAGATGGCTTGAGCTCAACTGATGTACTTAGCTCAGATGTGAATTTGTTATCGTGATGCGAAGAGGTGAGAAACTGGTAGTGATCAGTTTTGACTGACATTGACATTTAAGCTTGAGCCATTGCCAGATTAATTTATTTCACATTAAGAGATGTGGGACATTTGTCTTGTCAACTTCCTTGTATAAATATTTTTGCGACCACCTACGGAACTAACGCTTCGCTCCTGTGAAAAGGTGACATGCAAAATATACATTCAAAGTTTGTTTTGCAAGGGAAACTGATGGAATATTCAAAAGAGATCCTTGCTGATAATGTGCTTTTGATGACACTCTGATATATGAGGGTGATAATATGATCTAAATCTCAGGATATGCTCATAGGTCCGGTTGTCAACTAGGTTTGAATGAAGTATTGATTCGTAACAGCTAACTTAACTTAATTTACCATTTTAATGTATGCAAGTGCTTAATTTCTAAGGACGATGCCAACCAAGGTAGTCCCACTGGGTTTGATTTTATAATAAAAACCCAAACCCCCAATTAAAACCCCGGCTTTTATATAATTTGTTTCCCAAACAGC
The DNA here is from genome assembly GCA_001718145.1 of Orchesella cincta. Lineage (NCBI taxonomy): Eukaryota > Metazoa > Arthropoda > Collembola > Entomobryomorpha > Orchesellidae > Orchesella > Orchesella cincta. The sequence continues at coordinate 97,221 of LJIJ01000242.1, read as the reverse complement.
ACCTGCATAACGACCTACTTCAGAGTGAAATTAAACCATAATTTTCAAATAGTCGAATAGCGTAAAAGTTTGACAATTTCTATTATCTCAGAAGACAACGATTTTAATCAATAACTGACCTGGATAATACTTTACCTACAAACCGATAAAGCACGAACAAGCTGACCTCACCAACCACCTCACATCACATCTTTCCGATGTACTGACATATGAATAGGGAAGTAACAGCTTATTTGATGCAATGCATATTGGCAATGAAAACCTAAAAAAAGCATCATCGACGGATTGAAGTGTATTTTTCAATTAATCGGCGAGTTTAAAATTATGTTCACGAAATCGATTATTGAAAAACTCAAAACAAACAATCAATATACGCCCAGGTTAACTTTCAGTTTTCCTTGTGGTAAAACTATAAATGTGCATCTTCTTGTACTTGAGTTCAACCTTTAGCATGCTCATCATTATCATCGCCATTAACTCACAACCAGTCAGCTCGATCCGCTCCAACTGTCAATATAGCTGCGGGCAGGGAGGACATCAAGTTGTTTAAAATATCGTTATTATCAACTTGCCGCAAAATTCAATCAGAGGCAGAGTTTTATTAAAACCAATATAACACGAAGAAGCCATTTAATATCGTGTAGTAAAACTTTTTATAGCTCTGCTCTTCTTGTTTTATCCGTACTTCCATCACACTGGTGTGTAGACACATATTATAAAGAATAATATGTAAATTTACTACATCTCTCCTCATCTGTAGACGGGCTTTCAGCTAACTATAATATATTCTTAAACAATGTATTAGTATGAAGACAGAAACAATTGCTAGTTTTTGAGGAAAGTGGTTTGACCCGATTGAGGTCCACTACTATTTCGTCTTATTGATGCAAAAGTTTTACTACACACTCATTCAAACGCACATGCAGAGGCAGAAAATGACTATAATTTTGAATGTACACGCATGTAAGGACTTATAAAACTACAATGTATTATTGGGATATAGTTACAAAGAAATCGAAAAGGAGGAGAAGAGGAGTTTATAGGAAGGTCCGAATTAATCAGTTTTATTCTAGTCTATGACTCTTCTAATGAATTCATAGAAAGAAATGCTTACATGTGCGCAAACGATGCAGAAGGTGAACTGAGCTCCCAAAACGAGATAAGTCAGTTAAGTCCTGTCATTTTCTCGAAAAGTCAATTTACATCACTTTAGCTCACTTTTCCCTTGAAAAAAAGTTTCTCTAAGGCTCAAGTTCGTAAAACGGAGATTCCTCATTTTTTGGTAACCGTTTCTAAATAATCAAATCATAATAACATTAAGATTGGTAATAGATTGCATACTCTCAACCCCAGTTTGCTTGGAGGTAGAATTTGGGGATAGAACATAGTTTTATGAGTATGAAAATTCAATCTTTCACTTCGCTTACTTCGCTCTATTGTAGCCACCTTTGGTTGTAAGCTTGCTTGCTAGCTACTCATGCAAAATATGCTTACCCCTTTTGGCTTGGCATTGACATCAACTTGATCATCACTCTTCCTTCACCAAAAATTCAATCTCGTTTCGTGTTTCTCGATTACACTCTACATATGTTTGGGAAGTGGTGGTAGTAGTGGCTGACTTTATGTCGAAAATTCTTGTTGTATACTTTTGTTAACTTGCTGTTGCTAGTAGTGTGCTATAATGCCGAGTAATATATAGTAGTGGTGCTGGTACAAAAGTTATCATCATCATTATTATTCTTTTGTTGCTGACTTTGCCCTGTGACTTGACTCGAACTCAACTTCGACTCAACTACTCAACTTTCAGCAACAAACACAAAAACGAGCTGGGAGCTATATAGCGGCAGAAGACGAAGAAGTAACATAGAATTACGTGTATATAAAAGTGTATGCATGAATGAGCATATCATCATTGCCATCATCATCATCACAACACAACACAACATCAGATCCTTTCATCACAAGACCCAAGAAGACAGATTGAATGCGAAAAAGATTCCCTGCATGTTTCTATGAAAATCATGTTGGTTAGTTGCAGAGGTTCCTGCTGCTGTTGTTAACCATTGGGAAAATGCCAACACGTTGATGTGGGTTATGGGCTTGACTTGAAACCATATAAGATTCGGTTTTCTCCCAAGTCACTGTCACACTCTTGATATTATGTATTTCATATAGATGCGATGATGTATATTGAATAGTTTGTATTCTAGCTAGCCATCATATTATCATGGTGCTAAAGAGCAACGACAAAAGTTTAAGCCAAGTCAAATTGAATCATAGCAGCAAGCAACAGCACCCATCATCAGCACCTTTAGAGACAAGTCTAGTAGCACCCAGAACTATTCATCCCTTCCTATATTTTGAAATGTATAACTTTTTGATGAAGTGCTCCAACTTTAACTTTGAGAGACTCACTTGAATCCATCTTCTTCATCATCATCTTCTGGTTGGCATTAGCATGCATGGTATGTATAATTGATTCATGCTTGAACTTCTCATAGCATCATCATACTTAGATAGATACCCCATTCTTCAGTATATCTCGTCGTCATTCCTTTTTCTAACATTTTTGCCAAATGCAAATATTTATTTGGTTCTTCTTCTTTCCTGCACGCTATTCAAAGTAATTACGTTGGTAAGGAAGAATGAATGGAAATTCATGTCAACATTATTAACTTTTACTCTGGATACACGAAAACTTTTTGTCTAGCGAAAGTTGATACCTACATCCTGTAGAGTAGAGAACTAAATACCAAGCTAGTTCCGTAGCAGCAGCTCAAGTACCAAAAAGTATTTACACCTCGCGGTATTAAATGATACAAATCTGTCTGATACTTTTACCTTTACCCAAAAATTTGCATCATTCACAAGTTTGGCCCAACTGCTTCATCTCACATACTTGCCGAGCAACTTCCCCATTGACAAAAAACTTGATTCCGCTCATACCTTCTTCCTCCTACATTGACTCTGAGTGGTATATAGTATGAATACTTGAGTTGAGAGGAAAATTTGGTCTGAAGGAAAGGGTAAGTTTGTTTAGTGAGGCATGAAAGAAAATGCAAGATCGCACGTTGTGTGCATGCCATGCAAGCACGTTGTGCCATTGCATCAAAATCAACCCAGTACGTATGTACAACAGCTGCTTGCTTTAGAACAACGGTATTGTTCTTTCGCCACCTTCAGAACATCCGTATAAAAGTACATACATACTGTGATAAGTGAGTGTGTATCATCCTCGCATGTAATGTGCACAATGAGCATCTATTTGCATTGCCTGCTCACTTTATTGGTGATGGGATGATGTCAAGTCTGAGGATCAAACACGAGAGCAGTTAAGCAAGATGAGACAGCCCTTTTCTCTGAAAGCATGTTAGTGTGAGCACATTGCTACAAAATGGATTGGGTATAGTCAGGTTGTTTTTTAGCCTTCGTCTTTGCACGCACCAAAGTGTATATTATAGGCATACTTTAGTATATAGGGATATGTCATATAGCCCATGTAGAGGAAGGGAAGTAAAAGAAAGCTGTGTGTGTGATGATAGTAGATAGGGCAAAGTGTTGCTAATCTGCTCCGTTCTGTTTGGGAGAAGAGATGATGCTAGAGCAGTACCTAAGATACCAGCATGCTTTCCTTGTTCAAGGGATCCTAAGCAAAGAGGAAGAAAAAAGAGCCCAAGAAATGTCTGAGCACTTCCTCTGCTTGACATTACCCATTCATCTCGGGAGTGAGACGCACGTTTCGTGAACTTGTTCTCTGTTACCCCCATAGAACATATAAAACACATTTTGTCACTAGTTCTCCTACACAAAGCGAGATCTTTCACTTTTTTTTCACTCACTTATTCACTTACAAACAAGTCACACAGAAATCAGTCCACTTCACATCGTGTCATCGTGTTGTGGTGGTTGTGTGCTTCGCTCTTCCTGGTTTTTTCTCTAGTACTATTGATATTTATTACTGCACATACATCTATACGTAGGTGTGTGTCTCCAATATACTATATTTCTTCTGTGCTGCTGACTCTGAAGCAATTTGTTTCGCCTATTTGCACCCGAGTGAAAAAGAAACAAAGAATAAAACTCTGAGAAAATCGGTTTGTGCAACGATCCGAAAATAGTAAAAATTGGTTTTCCCTTTCATCAAATCAATTTTACTTTGGATGAAAGTCAATTTGACTCTGAGTTCAGTACTTGCAACTTGTTTTTTTATTCCTGCTACTTTGTGATACGATATAATCCCTATCAATGAGACTGTCTTGTGGAAAATTTTTGGTTGATCCTGGACGGATGTACCGGAGGATAATTGTGTCGTAATCTTGGATATTATTCTTTCGCCAGACCGGTAAGCTTTATTCAGTTTCTTTAAAGTCCTTCCGCAACATGATTCTGCTTTCTGGTAGCCGGTTTTAACAATGCTTTATTTCAGTGTTGCTAAAATTTAATCCCAGAAAACAATGTAATTACGTATAAGAGTAGGTAGGAGTCGTAGGTCGTTGTGTATTAAAATAGATATGAAAACTGAAAGTAATATTTATTATATGACCGTTTTAGCAACATCATTAAAAATGTAAATGTAATCACATTCAGTACATAAGTAGTTTCTCCGACATTGAATTAGGCATCATGTCATGCTCTACACACTCTATAAACTTTACGTCTCAAGTCAAGCAAATAACTTTATGGACTCCTGCCATTTTACATTGGTCCATGTCATTTGCTCGGAAGGTTGCTTGTAGATAAAGATAACTTTCACTTTTTTGTATGTGTGTGTGGAACCGACAAGTTGACAACTCGTACAAGATGAGATCAGCCAAGAACTCGCCTAGAACAAGATATGTAATAGAATTATATGTTGTTCCTGATAACGACAATGATGACGAAGAGAAAAGAACCGTGATGTGATGCATTCAGGACGGATTCTCTTCACTTTTTTCCTCTTCCGTCATGTCATCATGTACCTATCTATTTATTAGAGAGAGGCATCAAGATATTTATTTATGTTGGAGTAGTACTACTAGGAGAAAATAAGTGAAGGAACAAGTTGCTCATACATATACGAAAAGTTTTTTCAACAGATAAAATGGCCTTCCTTTGGGAAGCTCACTCACGAAGAAAGTATAGTGTAGTAGTAGTATTGTTGTCAACTTTCGTCTTTTGTGTTTTTCTGTCCCCTCGGTTCTGTTCTGTGCATTGTTGCTTGCATGACTTTTCCAGAGAATTTTCTCTGGATGAATGTTCGTCGGTGCTTTCATTCGTTATTGCGTAAAAATATTATGTACATAAATATGAGCATACGCAGTTATATGCTTAATGTTTGTTATTGTCATTAAATTTCTCCCCAATGGGCCAATAGGCTTTTATCGTGTCGTTTGTCTTGTCACATTTATTTGCTCTGTGAACTTGCCTTCAATGAATGAGTCTACTTTTGGTGTACTCAACGCTGATATAACCAGCCATCTGTCCGTATAATCATATTCCGTTGCTCCTTTCACCATCGATATTTTTCCCCTTTCTTCCTCCATCTCCTTTTCTTCATCACGGTCCTTTTGTCCAGTTTTTCTCCCAGAGAAAAATATTCCTGTCGGTGTGTCTGTGTGGGAAGATGGTAGCAACGGAGAAATGTTGACGGTTGATAAAATGCTCACATTTCTTTTCTTCATGGAGCTCCAGCTTCTTTGGAAGAAGATGATGATGATGATAACAATGAATGGAATGGATCGAGGTTTTTCTCAGCTTTACCTTTTTCTTCCTTACCAAACTTTGTTCCTTTTTTAAGAAGGAGAAGATAAGCTTTTATATAAATGAAACAGCATTACTTGGTTGCGACACTCGGGTTTTCTTTACAAAAATTTACAATAAAATGCAATTCAAATAGTCAAAAAAGCAAAAGCCAAGGGAATAGTGGTGTATGGCATTCAAATAAAAAGTATACACAGCTCGCTCACTCAGGTACAACAAAGTAAGTACCAGAAAAGGGTAAAGAAAATACGTACAAGCTTTTTGTCAAGAAAGAGGGATGGTCATAAACCAGCTTCTGTTTGACCAGACCAGACCAGCTTCTTGCATGACTGCAAAGGAATGCATTTTTGCTACTTATTTGATTCCACTTTACTTTTACTTTCCCCTTCATTTAAGTTCCCACAGGGTAGAGATGACAAGGACTGCATATTTTGCTGTGTAGTTGCGTACCAATGTGCTGTATGAGTGACAAGCAAAGGTCTACTGGCTTTTGTTGCTCTTATTCATTCAACTTTTTGGCTGGGGCATGCATGTACCTCACATGTCTGGCTACTATAATATCCGTCAAAAACAAGAAGCGGCTGAGGAAAACAAGTTATAGTTGCCATATACCAAATAACCTTACTACCACCATTTTTTGTGAATTCCTTTTGTTTCTGCACACTTTATACTCATATTATATCTGGCAGTGTCCACTACTACTACGAACATGTTTCAAGAGTGAAACCAGAAGTATATGAAAATTACAGCTTACATTTTGTGGCCGAGCTGTCAGTTATTTGTAACCTTGTACACTTGCACTTGATCATGCTGCTGTTTTTTTTGGCTGGGATCTACGAACGATAACAGTATTGTACGGACGTATGTACAAGCTATCAGCTACGGTAATAATTTTTTCATGTCTCACACGTCACGTTTTTTATATTGAAAGAGAAAGGAGTATTATCAGTTCGTTCAAAAGATAAACACAACCGCTTTTGGCTTGACTGCCTCTACTCTTCGAAAACTAATAATTTTTGTGAGGGCTGAAGAAACCGAAAGTTGTTGCTTTTGCTACGAGGAAAATATATATCTATACGTTTTCGCATGAGCGATAATATTATACCACCTTATAGACTATCATTTTTATGCGTTTTATAGACCGCTCTTTCATAATTTTCAATCTGGGCTTCTTTCGTCCTTGATGATACAAGTATAATAGTCTTCCCGGATCACCGAGTATTGATATAACATAACAAGTTTCCACACAAAATGAAACTACCCATAATATAACGTGTGTGAGTATGAAAATCATTTTTTCTTCCTTCCAAAGTTTGCCAAGAAAATGGATCAATGGTTCGTTGAGCAAATCATCATCAAGTGAACTACGAGAGAGAAAAAAAAGGTTGCAAGAGCTATGAATCAAGTCAGTAGTGACTGTGTATACTTTTATGATTGGTATGGGAATGAGAGCCCTGCTTGCCAAAAAATGAGATAGGAAAGAAAACATGTTATTTTTCATATTTTTGTTTCGTTTTTTCGTCTACGCGTAGTTCGTACGTACGATGACCGAGAGATGAGGATCATCATCATGTACGTCTTTATGTAATCATCATCGCAATCATAATCAATAACATCCTCATATACGTTCCAACTCGTTGTTCCCGATTGGAATAATCAAAATCATAAAGGGGAAAAAATATGGGAATCCTTTCATTTGACGGTTTGGCTGTATTGGATTGAAACATTCGCATATTTTTATTAGCCTGCGTGCCTCTTGGACACAAATGTATTATTATTATTATTAGTTTTTTGGCCAAATCTAGGATGTGCACATTTCCCCAGTTTATTCTGTTGCATGAATGAGCTCTCTTTATTTATAAAAACGGGTACGAGCCGAACGAGCCTACTCTGCAAACATTTTGTCTCATCGCACGAATGAGTTTTTGGTATGTACTCCATCCGCCTGCCCTGAACATGTCTTACACGAGTCGACTGCCACCAGCCTTGCCTTGGCTGCCTTCTGGGATGAAAAATGTGGGGAACGTGAGAAGAGAAAAAATATTTTCATACCGTACCATTCCATCCCATACCCTTACTACATCCACCAAGTAATATGAAATACATGGAAATACTTGAAATTCAACTGGGCATTCCCCAGAGTTATGCTGGATTTAGCAAAATATATACATATATACAAGCTGCATATATTTTCACAAAAAAAACCCAGAGGAAAAAAGAATAGCAGCATATGTTGATTTTTGGTCTAGTAGGCAAAATAATGATGGATGGATGCTCGTACATATTTATGGATATTCATTCACGTGTGTATTCAAGAAACATGGCGAAAATTCACTTACAAGACAAAAATAAAATTTGCACGCAAAGTAAATAATGCATAATGCATGGTGGTCTTGAATACAAACGTGGTTGTGTTTGTACTCTTAAAAAGTACGAGTACTCCTCGAATCCTGTAGGTTTTGGCAGTGGTGATGATGATGATCATCATCATCACCATCAAGTTGACTGACTGGTCCACTCATCCACTTGATCCAGTCTTCAGCCCATTTCACTTCGACATTCCCGATGCATCATTGCTGGCCATTTTTTTCTCTGACCAGGTCGACAGGCCAATGGTTTACAATTCCAATTTTTCTCTACTCACTTACTAAAGCCTTAGTGGGTGTACGGCTTTTTGATGGCTCTTGCCTCCTGCTCTTTTTTATGTGATGGACTCCATTCAAAATGTAGAACAACACGGAAGGCGAGATATGGAGAAAACTGAGCATATGTGAGTGGAGAAGAAAAGAAAGCTAATAAATTCAAAGTAGTTTTATATACATGATGTAGTCTCATCATCTTGTAGACTTGGACTGGATTTTGGTATACCAAACAGGATGAACTTTTTTGAGCTCACTGAGTTACTCCCTGACTGACAGATGATGATGGCGAAAGTTATTCAAAAGCTAACCTCAGCACATATTACAGGAACAGGAGGAGAGTCATGAAAGAGAACACATTGATCCAGTTTTTTTACTTATCCTTCAGCCTAGACGTTGAGCTTGTATATGCAAAGAGTATACAAACATAATAATACTAGAACATGCAGTTATATTATGGTGTTCCTTCTCATCGCGTGCATAACAAGCTGATACTTTCTTTTTTATCCGACTTTTTCCCTTCAACTCTAATAACATTAAGAAAAGGAGAATTCATACATATTCCGGTTTGCAACAAAGGATTCGTGTTTCCACTATTTTATCCAGTAAAATAAAGTTGGCTTCATAGGTCGGTGCATAGGTAAATTATGCCTGTTTTTTCTCCATGTGTGTGGTGGTGTGTGATGCGGTGATTTTTCTTTTTGCAAAGTTATAGACTTCCTGAAAGAAAGGAGGCTAATGTAGAATGGCTTCTTATTTGGCAGGATAAATGTATTTGTAAGCTGTAATATATTACAAGAGTTAGTTAGGCCAGTTACCAATCTCCTTATTGCCTGAATTTTTTTCTTGGTCTCTGCACACTCTACATACTTTACTTTCTACTCGTGTTTTCCTATGAAACGAGAGCGAGAGAGTGAAAGAAAGAAGTGGAAGTCCAACCTGAATTGAATTAGATTCACTTCACCTCCTTTTGCTCGTCCAAAGAACGACATGTAACGTGGCATGTTCTCTTTTCCCCCTTATACATATGAAATGAGCTAGAGTCAAAATACACAGTGGAGCAAGGCTAATGTAGGCATCCGCATCAGAGTCTTGTCGACAAAAATATAGTAGTTTCCAAACGACCACTTCGGCAGAAGCCACACAAGAAGAGGAAGAAGACCAATTTTTTTCGACTTTGGAAGTAACCAACCAACCAATTTCGTCTTATTGATGCACATTTGAGTAAGAGTAGGAGACGAATATAAGTCCTCCCTAAAAATTTCCTTCCTCCTTATTTACCTTATTTGATGCTTAAAAGTATTGCCAAAGAAATCTAAGTGTACAAGTCGCTCCTGGCTGCTCTTCCAACATCATCTTGACGAGATTTTTTTTCGTCCAAAATTGAGAAAAGAAAGTGTGTTGGCTTATTACTGCTGCCTTTTCCTCCTTTAAAAAATGTAACATCAGGGGACAAGCTGAAGAAAAAATAGAGTATATATATTCCTGCATCAATTTCTGTCACTGCTCCAAAGCACACACAGCTAGCACCTTTCCCTTCCACACCAGACACATACGTAGAAAGACTGTTGATAGATAGGTCACCCTGAGAGTCCCCACAACCACCGTTCCAGCACAGAGATTTATGTGAACAAACAAACTACGTTACATTTTGTGTTTTCCAATCTCTTTTCCCTTATCGGCTCTGCTCTGCTCTTCCGTCTGTATAAAATTGATGATAATGCAAAGAAAGTCATTGCAAAGCTCTGTAGCTACACCGTATTACTTATACAAGAGCGGCGACTAGTGCACAAAATTTTCTGTTGTTTCTACTCAACCCCTGCTCCATCCTGTAAGGACGGAGTGAATGTCATGTGCTTTCATGTATACATAAATATCCATTTAAGAAGATGCAATAAAAGGATGAGCACGGGTGGAAAAGGAGAAAAGCCGGAGGAGAAATAAGGAAATAAAAAATGTGGAGATGAGATTCAATATATTACATTTACTATCATCATGTGCTCCGACTGACTGTGCAGCTGAGATAGCAAAACTAGTAGCAGCAGCAGCATATTGGGAAAATTGATACAGCTTACGGTACAAAGAAATTGAATCAACTGGAAGGAAATGGGAGTACTAGTCACTAGTACTAGTAGAGAGGTTGCTGGATTGGATTGAATGAACAAGCTAAAATATGCACATGTACAGGAGAGACAAGCTATTGTACAAGATTTCTGCACAAGAATATCCTTATTTATGCGCTGAAGGTTATCACTAGAAAGAGAAAGGATGATGGTGAGAAAGGAAAAAATAATAAAATATGTACCGACGGAGCATCAGGCCAAATGAGGAATGCTAAAGATGCCAAGCAGCAACAGCAGCAGCGCTATTTCTATTCTTTATCTTAGCCGCTCCAAGCCTGCTACCACTTGTCTTTCATGTACAAGTAAGTGTATCCTCTCCCAAGAAAGTTATAGAGTTTCCGTTGGCTTACAAACAGATAAAATTTCTTCAGGGGAAGACACTCCAATCCGAGTGATTCGCTTCCCTTGTTCTTATTTTTTCCTTTACCTTTTATTCATTTCATTCATTCCGCCAACATGAGTCCTCTTCTAACAAAAAAGGATAATAAAATAGGATGTTGTAATGGGAAAGCATCATCCTCATCCTTCATTTAAAGGAAGAGGAGTTGTAGAGTATAGGATATCTTCCATCTTCTTGGCACCCCGCGCCTTTTCCTTCATTACTGATATATTGCTTCCCAAATGCTTGAAAAAATTTGCAAGAGGAGAAAGAATGGATGGGAAATAATGGAATATGATTATTTTATTACAAGGAAAATGAATTTTGGATAGACTCTTTTCCTTTTAATACCCAAACACTTTATGGCTTTGCGAGAGACAGAAGAGAGGAGGAGAGTTTGAGAGTTGCTTGCATACTTTACAAAATGATGATGATGCTTGCTCAAGACGATACTGGCTGAGTATTAAAAAGAATATAGACTTAAGACGCTCTGTCGCTCTGAGTCTATATCTTTGGCGACATCGACGTGGCGTAATCATTCTAGAAATTCTCTTAATAGCAAACTGCAACAACTGCTCTTCCATAGTCTTCCCACTTTGTAGTGAAATGAGCGACACAGACAAGACAAGAGTGGGGGAATTTTCCCAATAAATTTATTTTCATCGCATCGTCTTCTTCTATTATATTATGCAACAGACAGGGAACGGCTTGCCTTTTCTTTGATTACACTTTCACCAAAAACTTGGAGGTTATGTTGGGCGATAAAATGTCCCAGAACCTTGTTTGTTGTAAAGGATTTTCTCTTTGTGGAGAGACTCAGCGTTTTATATTTAGATTTGTATTCCTATTAACGCTTCCCCGAAACAACTGGTGCAGTTTTTGTTGTCAACAGCTCGTCGACTCATTTCAACTCTCCTTCATTATATTTCTTGATGATGATGATGAAAGAAGCAGTCCTTCTAGAGTGATGGGTGCTATCTTAACATGAATGCACATGGGTAATCCTAGTTCTGTTTTTTAATACTTGAGTATTTGCAAACAAACATCAAAAAACTTTTGGAGGATTGTTTTCTAGAAAAAAATCCACATTAGAAATGTATATTCCCAAAAAAAACCGAATGAAAGCTGGGAGATATAAAAAAGACTTGGAAAATGAAGATAAAACTGAAGACGAGAATTCATTAACCATCTCGCTCTGGTTTGTTTGAGTGAAAATTCATTTTTGTTGTTCTCCTCCTCTCTCCATCCCGGATTGCTTAATGACGATGAGTTTTCTTCATGTGGATGGCTGCCGATGTGATGAAAGAGCGAAGTTTTTCCCTTTAATGTATTCATCGTTTCGGTTTCAATGGTGTGCCAAGCAATGAAATGATATGATGATGATAATGACAGAAGGAAAGGAGTATTAGTTGTAGTAGATTGATGAGAATGTGAGTAGCATGAGATTGCAATGCTGCTACTGCGGATGCGGAAGAATGGTGGCATTGTTTCCATTATATCATCACCAACTTTTCTACTGGTAATCTCTGTTGTGCTCCTGCTTTCTGCTGGTATGCATCTTTTTGATCTATTCTTTTAGCGCAAAAAAAGTTGGTGAAAAAACAACAGGGATTGGAGAGAAGTGGATATGCTCAAGGCTCAAAAACATTAAAAATAGTTATAGTTAGCTTATCCTAGCACCACCACCAGCAGCATTACTTTTCCCGTCTGTCTACTCTACATGCATGTTCCACCCAAAAGCACTCACTCCCCTACTTCCTTCCGTTTTTTTGGGGGAGTTATAGTTGGTGTCTTTGATTTTTCGAGGATTTATTATTCACTCAGTCAAGCTCGGCAATTTTTATATGCCTTCAAAAGAATTTTTTCCCATTTTCCTTTACAACTTTTATAACAGACTTTGGAAAAGTAATGGAGGGGATTTCTGGTTTTGGAGGGGTGATACTCTTCTGCGAGTGATATACTAATAAAATGAGTAATGTATAGGAAAAAAGTATGTTTTGGTGTAACGTACGTAATAGGGCATGCCTACATGATATATTCGTGTATAGTAGATCACCACCATTCATTCATTTTCCGAACTTTTCAGACATTCTCTCCTTCCTTTACTTCTTCCCCACCTCGTCCTTTTTTCTTTGCAAAAAAAGTCTTTCAGAGTAGACCAAACCATAAGATTTTGGCTTCCAACTATAACTCACTTGGTTCAAAGAATGAGAGCCAGCACTATATACGTAGTTCAATTTCAATAGGTAAGCTGACTACTACTTATGTGCTCCAATCCGTCCAAGAAAAAGCCTTTTGTGCACACGTTATTAATGTCCAAAAGGTCCTAAAAACTTTGGGCCAAAATCCTACCAAAAAGAAGACGGGAAAAACTTTTTTTTAGGAATTCCAATAATCTAATAATTACTCCGAGTGGTACATAAGTAGTGGTAGCATCATAAAAGAACAAAAGGCTAAGGAATTTTAAGACGGGATTGGTATTGGTAGTGGTTAGTGGTACAAAGTAGGCTATACACGAGTAGAAGACTTCTATAGGAAATAACTCACGATCAGTGAAAGCAGCACATGGTATAAGTATTCCAGTCAGCGACCCACTGCTAAAAAAGTCTTATTTTAGGGAGAAAACTCACTACGTATGCGACAGTAGTAAAATGATATACATCAACAGAAACCCGTGACTTTATGGGCTAACGGTTCCGAAACAAAAGCAAAGTTTTAAGTTTCTTTTCAATGAAAGTCTTGTTCCGTGATCACTGGTTTTTTTCAGCGCTCCTGCACACACGATCATGATAACCTTCTACATATTATAGTCTGCGTTTCTTTTTGCAGTTGCGAGATTGCAAGTCAATTTTTCATGGAAGAAGGATCATGATATAGTAGCACTGCTTTAAATAGCAGCAACTCTTGTTTTCCTCGCGAAGCATTAGGAACTTTTTAGTTAAGGTTAAGAAGACAGAGTTTTTCGTCATGTTAGACTTGTGGCTAGTTTTTTTTTCAAACTACGTTGTCGTAGTAGAAGAAGATATTTTTATCAGCCGGACTAGTAAAGGATACAAGGAGAAATGAGTAGTCAGTAATAAAATTTTCTGGGATTTCGTTCTCCCAAACATGTTTTTGGTTTCCTGGAAGTAACAAGGATTTATTTCTCGTTTTTCGGCTGTGAGAGCAACTGGAGTGAGAGAATTGAGACAGGGGCAATATGACAAAAAGCTAATGTTGTAGAGACAGGGTTGTTTATGCGAATCTGGTTTTTCGTACCGAGAAGCTCCACTATATGGTGGGAGATGAATCGGAAATGATATTATTTTTCGTATATATTTTATGTTTTCCGTAGGTTATTATTGCTTTCTATTTCCTTTTCTCTCACATCTATCTTCCCCCAACAGCAGTGCGCATTTCTTTTCTTATGTATGACAAAGTAGAAGAGGAAGGAAGCTTTTATTGCACGTGCATTATTGAAGACAACAAGCTTTAGACCAAAATTATGTCCTGAGCTAGAGCCACACATGTAGCCCACATGAGGAAGTATTATGAGGAGAAATTGTATCCGGATTTTTTTGTGGATTTTTTTGCGAGAAACCTACCTTGTTTTTATGACATTGTGTTTCTATATACTCCAAATTACATTTCGATTTACTGTCCTTCCTTTAAAAACAAAAAACATATTTATTTGATATTCGAAAACTGTAAAATGTGTGGATTTAAATCATACTCATATAAAGTGGCAGAGCCATTAATCAAACGTGCTTTAGGCATCACCACCAACCGAAATAAAAAATCAGAGCCAGTTTACTCTAGCCAAATATGGAGTTGTGAATTGAGAAGAAGAGCTCATTAAAAATTAAAACTTTTAAACATTTCTCAAAAAGGACACGCCTCCGTCATATGTTTTTTTTCATCTTCTCTCCCAACTCATTTCACTTCACACTCTCATATCCAGGTCAGTTCATGTTCCCCTTCTGGCCGACTCCGACTGCCGTGTCATTGCACTTTTTCACAAATTCTGTTTTGAGACCAATTCCATTTGCATTGGCAAACCTGGCCCGAAAAACAGAGCAATAAATACGGAATGGCTGGTTACAATGGTCGTTTTCAATCTGCTGCTGCAGATGGGCACCTACATAACATGAAAAAAGGAGTAGTAGTAATAACACACAAAAACACTTGCACTTTGTTAGCCTGTATCCTACATCCCTACATTCATGTTTGTGGATAGTTTTCTTTTTCACTATAAAAATGTGTACTTTAGCTAGGTACATGCTCATGTCGTGCTGATGTGTTTTTCAACATGTTTGCATAGCGCTTACTTAACATTTCTCAATTTCCTTTTGTTAACTTTGTGCCCAAAAAACCTTCTCTTTACTGAGGATGATGTTATTCCATGGTAAAACTTAATGCAATCATATTACCACGTTTTGCTCAAAAGAAAAAAGTGGGAATAATATGGACTTGCTTCGTTTTCTCATTTCGGAGAAACCGGAATTGGATCCAGCTCACATTAAGAAAATGAGATGAAGTTACAAAACAGAACTTCTGTTGAAAATGCAATTACTGCTTTATTTAATGATTCTTACCATCTCCATTATCGTCATCAACATCATTTCATAATCTCCTTCACAGCAGCTCTCCTCCTCTTCAGTTCTTTTCTTTACAGCTTTCTAAAAGAAGTCTTTTAAATCCTCTTTGTTATTCCATCTGATCTTCATTTAAAAGTAATGTGAAAGGGCTCTTATGCATAATGTACAATAAATGCATAATAAATCCACCTCTTTCCTTATACCCACTCATCCTTTTCCAGATGGTTACGAGCAACTATTTTCTTTTACTTTTAAAAGACATTCACAAATTATACTGGACTTTGAAAAGGAGACGAAACGGTTATCCCTTCACACATAGTCAGTTGGTTTTAGTTTGCCTTGCAATTTTTTATCGCCTTCCGTATACGTTCTTGAGGTGCTTTTGTTATGGCGTCTTGCGTCGCTCTTGTCCTCAGCTTCATTCATCCTCATCTTCAGTTGAATACCATGTAAAACGGAGTAACGTCTCCTTCTTTTGTGGGAATGGAATTGTGTTTGCTCTGTTTTTAGACATCATTTCATTCAATATGCATTGCTTTAAGTGTTTGCCTATTCATTATCGTTTGAGGTTACACTGTCATTCTACACACAACTTACTTTACTATATAAGTCCTTTCCCGACTAATTCAAAAAGTTTATTTTGTAGGTTGCTACAAGACAAGCTTGTGAAGCGATGATATCACTTGCTTCTTGCAAATACTACCCTGCTACTGAACTGAAGATGATGTTGCTCCTGTTTTGTTGCTCGTTTTGAGCTCTTGAAATGGTTTGCGGTTAATACTTTTGCTTAAAACGTAAATGTGTACTCAAAATGCATAATACAAGTATTATAACGCTTCCAGATGTTTCCTCCTTCTCTGGCCCGAACGTTTATTGTTAGTGGCACATTTGAAGCCATTATATTCCTCTCTTCCCTTACCACTCCTGGTTTGTTATGCGTTGTTGTGTGTATAGCTCAGTTGGAGGCTCCGAGGAATAATAATTAGTTAATGAGAAGGCATATTTAAAGGGATACCGTTTTGTAGCCGCATCTGCCAAACTTGCTATATAAAAAAGGTCATAGCGCCTTATACTAGAGTAATATTAAAATGTAAACGGAAAAGACATAATGGAACATTTCACCGTTATGTTACAAAGAAGCAGGTTGTCAAAGAGTGCATCATCTGTATAGCAATCATCCTCCTCCTGTTGTCATGTCCTGTAGCCCATTAGATCGAATCGAACTGAGGAAGGAAGGACCGATCATCAGAATTGAATCGGGGTCTTTCTCACCCAACTCAAGAAGTCGATGCCGAGCAGAGTTATATTACGCGTGCTAAATTCACATTTAATTTGACAGCTATTACTTAAGATAAATTGGAGCCGCCCGTTTTAGGAAAGTAGCATGTCGCTCGTTGTCTTTCAACTTCGAATTACTTATTGGAAAAAGCATTTTCCCCACATATATATACTTTAGTTCTCAGTCGGTCGAGAGGACCAAATAAGCAATTATAGCTAGAAGGCATTTATTATTGCTGCAGTTTCAAGTAAGTAGCAAAATCTGAAACCGTGCCGTGTTGGACCTATAAAGACTCGCAGAACCCCATAAAAAGGCAATGTATACCTATTTGCACAAACTCCCATGTTCTGGTTCTTATGCAAGCAAACAAAAAAAATCGTTTTTAGGTTTGTGGGAGAGAGAGAGAGAGAACTCTCTGTTTTGTTTGTTGAAACGGCTAAGTAGGATGGGAAATTGGAATGAGAGAAAATATATTGGGAGGGAAGGCATTGTAGTTCTCAGCGATAAAATCACACCAGAACAACCCTGTCGAACACAACTTCTTTTTTTCTTTTTTACCATCTCTTTCGTCTTGATTGTTAGTATTTGCATTTGGGAATTCACACATTCATTGTAGTTGACGTTTCTCCGAAAGAATAAATATGCATAATATATTGTGTAGAAGACGACTACCGTCCCACTTGGTTGCAGTCGTGATTTTGCTGCTTTTTGCTCCGTCGTGTTGCGTTGGCGGTGTTGACATGATAATGAGATTTTTCAAGAGTGTGTACACAACGGTTGAAAGTCTTATATCATCCCAAATGTCCCTCGATGATGACGACAATGTGTACGGAACGCAAATCATTTCCTTTTCTCGTGAAGGAGAAAACCTACTTTTTCCTTGTAACAAACGGGTGTCTGCCCAAGGCAGACGGAGCTGTGTTATTATGGGTCACATCCCAAACATCAATACTCAATCTCAACCATGTAGTCAAGTGTCATTTGACCGCAACGCCGATTCCAGTGTCATCACATTATCCACGCAATTTATAGCATCACCATTATGGTAACTGGAGTAAGAGGGGCAACAAATAATTTTCGTTGTTGCACAAAAAGCTGGAAAAATGTGCTGAGCTAAGGGAAGAACAGCTATTTTTCTAAGCCATCTCCTGAGCCTTTCTGAGCTGGTGTTGTCACAAAAAACGGAAATGATAACAGTTTCTTGTGAAATGGGTGTTTGTCCGAATAAGAACTACGTGTAGGCATAAACAGTAAACTCGCATTTGGAGAACAAAGAGGACTAAAACGTTGAACAATCTCAAGCATTTTGCTTTAGTGCTCAAAAAGACAAGTATATACAGCAATCATCATCAGCTTCGCCATCAGTTTAGCTTTTTCTCTTAAGTTCTTCTTCCACTTTACATGTTTTTTTCCCAGAGGAAATGGATTGATGCGACCGCTTTTTCTTTTCTGTATATAATCATATACAATAATAATAATACTGGTGTCACCAAGTCATTTTCGTTGTGGCACTACAAAAATACAACACAACAAACACACACATTCCCTATCCAAAATCGTGTCCAAAGACGGTTGGTTGAAGAAAGCTTCCTCCTTTTTGACATCAAACATCAAAGGAAGCCCCTTCGGTATATTATGCAAATAAGAATTTATTCCTTTTCTTTCTCCGCTCTCAAGAGCTTCATATAAGTAAGTACATGCTAGACTCGCATCACATCAACATTTTTGTTTTGTTTTCCCATCTTACACTTTTACTTACATTTTGGGTGCATCATTTCTCTCCGTTTCCCATCCAACTTTTTTTTGTTACAATTTTTGAGATCTGACGGAAGAGAATGGAAAGGGACGTGCGGGGAAGGGAAGTTTTCAAAAAAACAGACAACGGCTTCAGGCTTGATTCCGCTCTCACGGCCTTCCCATTCAATAATATAGGGATAGAAAAGATACAACCAAAAAAACTATTTTATAACTCAACTGATAGCAAAGCATTTTCCACAACATTTGTCTCTTTCGTATGCAAATAATTCAAGACAAACGGAACAAAAAGGGAAATCCATACAACTTTACTCTGATGCTTGTAACTTTTTTGTAATATGTACATAACATTAATGCATGCATACCTATATATGCATATGTATTTGCCCTCTCAGCAAAGAAATTTTATCCGAGTTGTGTTTGCCCAAGAAAAGTGACGGCCAAGCCCGAAAAGCCTATCGTTTGTTGGTTCATGTTCTTGCTATGTTTGTGGGGATATAGTGCGACTGAAAAATGACGAACATGATCATAAGCAACGGCACTGCCGCAGTTGAGATAGAGAGATGCGGTTCACTACCATTTCCCAACCATTTTTATTATGATTCCACTTGAGTAAAAATAGTAAAAAAAATATGTACACTTTTACTACCACCACTTGTCTCCTCTTTTTTGCAATACAATACAATAGAAAGCAATCTCAAGACGAAAAAGAGAAGAAGCTTGAAAAGGCTTGAGTAGATCACATCTTACTTTTGGGAATCTCCAATGAAAATAAGGTTTGCAAACAAAAGTGCACACAACTCTGTTCTGTTTTGATAAGAAAAAAGGAAATCGTGACTATTTCTTGTTTTTCTTTTTTTTTAAAGGAAAAACCAAGAAAAATGTTTATTCTGCTGTGAAATTTGAATATTCTTGACATTTTCATTTCCTATAGAACATGATTCAAAAGAGGGGTTTAAAGTGGAAAACAAGTGTTTGTTGCTGGGATTTTCTCAAGTGGGTATCTCATTTCCACCTAACAAACATATCAAACATATCATCCTCTTTAAATACATGAAGATTTGTATAAAAAGATTGAAAACGGAAGGATTATGGCTACAAATAATAAAAAATGTTGAAATGTATTTTGGGATTTGAAAATTGCTGTAAGCGGTGAACTTACCTTTTTCATACAGGTAATATATTTTTACCTGAAAAACTAATTAATTTAATGAATAGTTTGAGACACTTGCATTAGTACATTCTCGATAAAGTGTAAGCGATTGTAGTTGCCCTGACCTGCAATTAGCCTATGTATAGATATGAAACTTGCTATCAAAATTTGGTTTGATCATTAGTGTAAATTTGAAAAAGCGAATGGATAGCAAATATATATGATTATATTCGTGGGGTTAGCTGCTATTACCGTCTTTGTTTGGCTGAATAGCCCGATGATTTTAAATGACTGCGTTGAAGCCATTGTTATTATATCCTTTGAACCAATCAGATTGGCAGGTTCCCCCTTTGTTTCACCGCATTATCATTCCGCTACAATTTTCATTGAGCAATTTACTCTGAATTGCACAAAAATAGCCATTACTGTACGTGGGCCAAAGCCACAATTCGGATACATAGCATTGATAGCATCACGCATTGATCCCAATAATGACAACCATAACGATTATTCGGAGCCAGCTCAGTGATTCCATTAAAATGGAATGACAGGAAGGACTAAGGCTCCTCTACACGACACACAGCTGCGCTTCAAAATTGTATAAGAGGATGAGCTTGTAATAATTTGTAGCGATTATTATTATTGGCAATTGGGTCAGCTGGGGAAGATTGAATTTGACAAATGGACCGTGTCTAATGTGATGCAAAAACGAGTTGGGCAGGCAAAACCCCATTTACGCTTTGACTTTGCAACCAACCAACGTCGTATCCGGAGGGGATCGTGAGCTTTGCTTAATTTAGCGTAATTGCGATATTGTAAGTGATGATGACTGTAACTGAGCTGAGCTGGGTTGAATTGCTGATCAGTTGGAAGCAACGATCTGAAAGGTGAGATACGGGTTTCAAAAACGTGATGCGATCTTCCTTTTGTTTTTGCTCAAAGCACCATCATAATATTTGCAATAACCACGAGTGAATAGCGTCTATACATCGATGCTATTGAAACAGAAAATTCCATTTCATGGCTTCAATAGCGTCCACTACAGAGATCAATTAGTCATGCAAAACACTCTTAAAAATATATTCCATTTGATTTTAATTAATTGTCTAGAATAACTTTTTGGGGTCATCCCATCATTTCATTGTATTTCGATTTGAAAGTGTGGGAGGTCACAATCATCGACAATTAATAACACAGTCAGACTTTCATAAATGACACGTCCATTTCCACATGAGGGCTCGTTAATAGCTTAATAAATCGGACGGAACGAGTGAGGAGTATCAAGTACCGTTAATCATCATAATCTCGTTCTCACAAAATTAGTCAGTATTTAGCTCAAGTGCAACTTCTAAAACCTGTTGTGACTTTTGTTAAAAGCATTAGGGCATTGGGTACTTTTAGAAGAGATATTTTTCCCTTTCGTAATACTTAATGAAAAATCAAGTCTTAAGCAGCCATCTAGCATAAGTCATAAAACAGCTAAAAAGTTATTAGATACAACTCAATAACCTGATGATGATGACGAACAAGAATGAAAGTTTTGTTGCATTTTTATCTTATATTCACACACAAAAAGTGAATTCATGACGATGGTCAAAAACTTTCGTTTGAACTTGACTCAACAAGTTTGCATGCCGTCATTTTCGGTTTGTTTGGTCAGTCTCAGTTTTGGTTTATGTTTTTTGATGCGTTTGCAAACTTTGTGTGTGCATGCTTGCACATATACGTAGCCTAACAATGTTATCAAGATTTTTGTATGTTTGAGATGATGGATTTGCGATATAATGTTCCTATGCATATTAAAGTATCTTGATTGATGCAGCGTATAAGTATATAATGTGCATGTTCGTACAGTGAAATAATTGGAGATTGCAGAGTCTGACTCTTCTGCTCCCTCGGAGCAGTTTCATATCTTCAAATTAAAAAGAAGAGATGATGCCAAAGGCTATAGTTTGGCTTTTGTCTATTACTCTTCACCATTATATTATTATCATTATTGCTAGTTTCATATTAAAAACCAGAACCAGCTTTTGCTCCTTAGAGCTTTGCTACTGCTTAAGTCATTGCTTTGCTTTATACTATGTATTTTGTGTGAACAGAGAGAGAAGGTGGTAAGAAAAAGGGGAAAGTTGGATGACATTGACCTAGTAGAAATTCAAGTTTTTTTGGTCTTGTTGTTCTAGTGACCCAACGGAGAACTCTGGTAAAGGAAACAAGGAAGGCGGAAGGCTCCTTGCGTCGAGGAGCAGAAAGCCAACTTAATGCCAAATCAAAGCTTAGCCTAAACCCGAGCAGCTACTACTACTACACGTCATCATCCCTCCAAATTGGCAGCGAAACACGTTTCTACGCTCCCTAAATAGAAAATAGTCATTAAACAATTTACTCTCAGACAGTTGTGCAAGATGAGATCAGCCATCCTTTTCACTCTCGCTATATTTTCCCTTTCAATCCACCTCACAAGTGGTGGGATATTCCGTCGCTATGTGCGGAAGCACAGGCCTGAAGGCGGTCACAGATTGCCCCAACATATGATCATGTCCAGGTCGAGAATGGGCCCTCCCCTTGTTGAGCGACAGTTTAGAATAAGACAGCGCCCATGGAATATGTTTGTGAGGAGACCGAGGGCACCTGCATGGCCACCCATATTGTACCATTATCCCATGCAGTACTCACCCATGTTTCAAACAACACAACCCAGGATGAATATGAGAGCTTCCAGAAGATTTAGATTCCAAGAGCAGAGCAGCAGAGTACCACAATTTCACCATCAACCATTAGGAGCTCGACATCATCGTGAGTTCCTTTAATTCTTATAAATTCCTAAAACGTAGACTCATTAAGTAATAAACAGTAATCAATACCATTCATTAGTTTCAATTAAACCAAGATGAAATCGAAAGTTTATCAACGAAACAAGTTATACCTTTACAAATTGCTTCACTCTCAAAAAATCAAATCAATCCCAATTTGCATATTTGAGAATCCGGAAAGGTTTTAACAGACAAAGACCCCCTGAGCATATGTATTACATGTCTAAGCACCTGCCCAACAACCTGATATTTCACTTTCATATAACTGATGACTATGATGATTACGCATATTTTAGCTAAAGTTCCCTACGTGTTTAAATAGAGACATGTGCATGCAAACATTTTTGGAGGTTAATAGGCCGGTAAGACGACGACTCTGAATACCTAGTTGGTATTTTGTCAAATGTTGCCACGTCCAATATTCTCATCATCAAGATCTTGTAACGATACTTATCAAGTGATTTGTCTCAAACAACACATCACCTCACGACAATCATCAACCGACAGAAACATGAGTCTGCATAAATCACACAAAATAAAGGATTGGCTTGGCAAGTCTGCCTGGGCAAAAGTCATAAACATACTATGAGCAGCTTGTTTTATGTGCCTAACTGAATCAAGACTCAAACAAGATTTAGAGGATCGAACAATTATGCCGATTTTTAATCTCACTTTCCTTTGACAAAAACAAATTGATCATTAACCCACGGACCAACCCTGTATTTCTTGTAATTTACTGTTGATGTTGAGATGAAATTTTGTTATTGTGTTCCTCATAAATTTTTAGGAGCTTGGGTTTATTCAGGTTTCATATGTCTCCACTGGTTGTTTATCAGATCCCCTTATAGAAATGAAATGAATGGGTTGCATTTCTTCTCAGGATTGAATGAGTCCAAAACCTGATTTCTTCTGTATTAAAATCAGAGCCTTGGCCAACCCAACTCAGAGAGATATGATTGTAATATTAGCATATTCACAATTGCAACAATAACTAAGAGTTCCGTTGATTTAAGAGGAACGAGTGGATTCTTGAAATGAAAAAAGTTTTATAGAAAATGAAAGCGATTTTACGCTACACACAATATCAAATATGTAGAGCCTGAGCAATTTAATAAATTTTATTTTTATTCCGTTTTTATACTCATTTCTCTTCCCTTTCTTGGCCAAAGCTGAGTCTCTCTTGAGCCACCATGAGAAAAACCATCTCTCTGAATTCAATTTAGAGGCGAAATAAACTTCACTCTCCCCCATTCTTATTCTCTCCGTTGAATTTATGTAGTGAGGCTGCGAGGTCTTCTACAAAAAGTGAACTAGCCAGTTAGTTGATAATATGAAAAATATGTCAGAGAACAAACAGAGAAAAGAGAAATGACTCTCTGCATGTTAATCAGATCATAAATTGTGTTTTTATGACAATTATACAGAATCCTATGCTCCCAGATTCCGCAGGGTTCTCTCTGACTGTCTAATGAAGCGAGAAAAGTCCCTAAAATGGGTTCTACTACTTATATATAAGACAAGCGGAAGAAACTCAGTTTTGTACTAAATTTAATGTTCTTCATACAGTTCACTTAAAGAGTTGGTGAGAAAGTAAAGTAGCCTGCTTCAATCACAGCCTGCATCTTTGGCTACTACTTCCAGACCTTTGTATGTGTAGCTAGCTTCTAAAGAAAAAACTTTTTAAAAAAAATGTAGGTACTTTGATAAAGCCAGGCACTTTTGTTATTCTTAATACACCAAAGCTGCGTAATGGGGAGGCAATAAAGCAATGAGCCGTGAAGTGAACAGAGAGAACTAAGTCCAACCAACAAAACGGAGGCTCCCATAAAGAGCGACCTTTTTGCAATATTATGGTCTTAGGAAGCAGACCATGATACCACATGGTCCATGGCACTCCTCATAAGGAATGGAGGGAGAGGCCGACCAGAATCAAAAGTGGCAAGAGCAGACACACAGACACAATACGAATACGACTGCTACTTGGTTGCTTAGCCCTTATGTTAAGTAAAGGGAAAGTGTCCATAAATCTTTATTCTGTGATATTGCACTCTCTTCCTTTCTCTAACCTTTTGTGCAAATACAAAACCAGAAGGATTACACACAAGACCCTTTTTTAGTAGCATGGACATACTTTAGATTGCTTTCTTTTATTAAAAAGAAGGAGAAATCAAGTGCTTCCAAAAAAAAAAGTCACACAGCTCTACTATCAAAAAGTACAATGGGGAACGGGGCGACACGAAAGGAATATGATTTTAAACGTGGAGAGCAATAACCATATTATTACATGAATCCCAATGCAAAAAGCTTATGAAAAAGCTCCTCAGAGCTTAGACTCTCATTATACGAGGCTATTTGCACAAGGTTAAAAATGTACATGGTACAAGATTTTGTACGAGAAGAAAACGGAAAACAGTTGCAGTTGTCACTGACATTATGAGAGGCTAAGTCACCAAAAGCCAGACACAATAGAAGTCTGTACAATACCAGCAAAATCTGGAGAAAATTGTCAGAACGCGCAAAAAAGTCTGCATTTAGCTGATCTGTGCTGCTATATGTGATGGGATAGTCGATATAGGGAATGTCATGCCACATAAAATTTTACAAGAGGAAAAAGCAAGACACAAAGTCGTTATTGTTGAGAACATAATATTATATATAATACAAAGAATACTGGTGGATACTTTTAACAATGCTTATGGTAAGAATGATACGATCCGATATGCGATACGACAGGCCAGGTTTTTTGTGCCACCCAATTTCACAAGAGTGTGTCTATGTGTCATGCATATAATGTATAGAATGTACGTATGCACTTATTAATGCAATGTGGAAATACGGAAGAAGGGATCTTATCATCATCATGATCATCATATTTAACTGGGCAACAAGATTTGAGTCTAGACCTTTTTATAGGGAAAGCCAGTGAAACTTGAAACTTGACTGGAGTCAATTCTTCTAGTAAAATAATCACTTGGTTCTCGCAATGTGACACAGCCGCTATTTTAATGGAGTGGCAAATTTTTATATTCTTGTTTCCAACTTTATTCTTTCTATCCACAGATCCTATCGGTATAAGCACAACGACCCGACTCCCAACAACGTCTGCCGTGCAATGGAGACCCCTCGACTATGGGAATCCCATAGACCGAGATCCAACTTATGATTACGCTCCACCAGCCGTGGAACGTGTACGCTTTGTAACGGAAGTTCGTGGCCGTCAACCCACAGCTCGAGCAAATACAGGAATGATTGGAATGTACAGCCGGCCAACTCCTGTAATCGTTCCTGCTCCATGGAAGCGTGATCCCAATGTTTTAGCTCGTCATCCAATACTATCTCAACAGCATCTTCATCTCCCACAACAGCACCAGCAACAACTCCAGCAGCATCATCATCATCACCATCAGCAACAGCAGCAGCAACATTCTCATGCTCAGCAGCATCATCTTCCACCACCACCCCCACCAAGAGGTGCGTTTCCACTCTGGAAAATTCTTTCACATAAGCAGCGTCCACGAAGACCTCAAAGACCTGTTAGACCACAGCCACCAAGATTTATAGGACAGGATCCCAAGCATCCACTGTATCATCATCAAGTTTATCAAGAGGAAGCCGAGGTTCATCCACATATTCCCAACATTGTCTACTTCCAGCCAACTGACGTGGTGCCCACAAAAAATCAAGGAAAGACGAAAGTTAATCCCAAGCCGGGTCTCAAGCCAGGTTCCGTCGCGAGTGCAGACTTGTATTCCGCTGAAGTGGCTTCCGCTTCTGAATTCAAGCCCATCCATCCAACTCGCACATCCTCAGCCAATAAGTCAGCCCAGTCGAGTGGAAACAAAGGGTATAAGTTTACAGTTGTTGGATACAGTGGCCCAGTAGCTACAACACCAATGTCACCAGTAGCTTCAGCACCATACACGACGACACTCA
Organism: Orchesella cincta; assembly: GCA_001718145.1. Lineage (NCBI taxonomy): Eukaryota > Metazoa > Arthropoda > Collembola > Entomobryomorpha > Orchesellidae > Orchesella > Orchesella cincta. The sequence goes on along the minus strand of LJIJ01000242.1, from coordinate 70,831 downwards.
GACCACCTACGGTTTTCTACGCTGTGAAAACTACACCTGAAACTCTGTCAACGACCCATAATTCCGTTGTGAAACCATTAGAGCCAACTGAGAGTCTGGATGCTCAGGAAGAAGCAGAGGCAGCATCAGAGCTGAGACCCGTTCATGTGCTCCCAAATAACATCCCGGAAGTGGAAGACGGTAGGGAGCAAGGGGCAATGGAAGATGTGGATTTTGACAATACAGACGACTCAGACTCCCAAGCTGTTCCCGTTGTGCCAAACTCATTTAACGTGTTTGAATCCTTGCTCTCTTCCTTCGAGAAAGAGTTTGGAAATGTGGATGAGGAGCAGGATAACGAAGAGGAAATTCTCGAGGTAAAGGATAATCATCATCATCAACGCATCCCAGTCTTCGAGCCAGTTGAAGAGGCAAGCTCAGGTGGAGAAGTGGCAGAACCCACCACTCCAACTTCCGCTCGCAATAACAATTTCGAGACAAGCACTTCCATCTCCATGTCAGTTGGAGTTTCATCATCATCAACAACCTCCAAAAAGAGTAGCAATACGAAAAAGGAAGAGGATGAGAAGAGTGTTGCTGCTGATGATGATACCGATGGATACTTTGGAATTAGACTTGCACCTTCCACCACCAGCAGCACGACGACGAGTACTACCACAACGACAACAGAAAGGCCAGTGACAACTAGCAGAACGACTGAATCAACAACTACGACCACTTCAACCACAGCCAAGAGCACCAGCACCGCGTACCCAAGACTGCCAACTATGCCCACGTACAAGAGAAAGCCTACCCCTGTTTACGCTCGCAAGAGCAGCAAGGCTGGAGGACTCCTGAGTAAATACTCGAGCTCTTCCAGCTCCATTTCCAAAGAGGTGAGTGCCACCGGTGGTGGTGTACCCAATGGGAGTGGAGAAGTTGTAATTATTACCGCAGGTAGGTCCAAGGTAAAGGAGTACAAACCGCAGGTGATTGCCAATCAGACTCATTTGCTCGCATTTGACAAAGTTGTTGCGGACGGGGAGGGTGTCAAGGAGTCTCCAATTATTGGGGCCGAGTCCAATGCTAGTCCGTCATCTACCTCCACTACCAAGTCACCTCTTGAAGAATTTGATGCCATGCAGCTCCTCCACTCTTGGTTGAACAAGGCGTAAATATATCAACTTTTTACCTGAATACTTTGAAGATACTCTCCTACAAGAGCAACTTGTAAAATGTTTTTAAAAAAAATATACGTATGGTGCTATAAATCATATAGCCAACGTGTTTTCAGGGATAATAATAATTCTATACAAAAAAAGATGTACTTGTTGACCAACACAAACAAATGAAAGGCTGTTACTGTTTTCTTTTAAAAAATTGATTGTCAATTGTTTCATGGTCATGTACTCCTGTCAACTGTGGTAAAACGGTTGAGCACGTGGCAGAAGAATCTTTCTAGAGGTCAATACACGTCCAGCATTTAAGTTGGAGGTGGTTGGATTTGGAAGCATGGTAAACTTGTTCACTTGAGAGTATATAAAGAAGCTTATTAAATACTATAATATACATGATAACAGCTTTAAATCAGAGTGCATAAAATTTTAAATATTTTTGTACTGTATTATTAAGTATGTTATAAAAGAATGATTGAAATGAATGTGAGTATAAATAGTATTAGCCCGGATGAAAGTTGAAGAATGTATTATAGCATATCCGATCAAGTATGAATCTTTGATGTAAGGTCAGTGTGCATGTGCCATGTAACGACTCTTAATTTGTAACGAGATACTGGGTAAGACATGATGATGATGATATATATATTATCTAGGCTAAGGTACAAATCGAGAGACAAATGCATTATACAATATCAGTGTAAATATGAGAGTGTGGATGATGAAACCTGTGAATGAGTATGAGAGACAGAGTGAAGATTTTATTTATTTTTTGAACGTTTTTTTGTAAGTTCTGTAACCCAGTGCTATATCTTATAAAGTGTCTAAATAAAGACAACCTTCACATGATTGCATTTTGCATCTATAATTCCACAAAATGTATACCGGCGTACCTGAATGAAGAGGTAAAGATGTTTGATGATTCAGGTACGTGAAATCAATCATGTGTCCCCCAAACGTCCCACCCAACAGAAGCTAAAAAAAGTTTTATCATGATTTTATGTGAATCTGAGAGAAATGTGGATCGGATGCTTGGTTTGTGTTCTTGTACTTATTATATGTGCTGTAATAATGATGTGTACGTGGAAGAAAAAAGTTTAATAAAAGCTCAAATTGTGATATAATGTTGGAATCACACTTATCAACTGATTGTTATTATGATGTCATTTCTAATTTTCGTCATGAGCGTTTGAAAACGTTTCATTCAATTGTTCTACATACACCTAAAACTAATTTGACAGCTATCCAGCGACAAGAACATTTAACAAGGCACTTAATTGTCACTTGGCGCAAACAATTGAACAATATCCATTCAAGCATTTTGCACATATCATTTGGTCAATTATAAAATGGAACGTGGCCATTCGTAACTAACAATCTTTTTCGCCGCAGTAAACAAATACTTGAGACAATTTTTTATGAGTCACTGCTATATTAAAATACTCCGTTTTCAGTTCATTTAGGTACTGTTCAGACCTTATCTGATCGATATGAATGTTGATGAATAAATAATATGTTGAACTTGAATTGTATTGTAAACCTTCAAGTGAACTCTGCAATAGAAAACATTTGCAATTGGAAAGCTGTGACAAAGTAAAGTAGACAGATGTTGTTGTTAACAAATGATAGTTTTGCAGAATTCCCGAAAAAAATGAACTTATCAGATCACTCTCAGGGTATATGATATGATGTTTATTTCCCTTTTATTAAAAAACGGGAAGAGAATGAGCGAATTAATCTCATGAAGAATTTATGAGTGAAGGGGAGATTTTTTATGTAAGTTGACAACTTTCAGGATGGTAACAAGTATTTTGGATACACTGCAGTTCGGTTGAAGGACAACAAACCGGATGAAATTGCGATACTAATGACAGCAAATGTGACTGATAACGCAATGATAACTAGATATGCTGTCCAATAATTCGTTGAAAGAATCTTTGCAATTTGGATAGGGGTAACGTAACCAATATTCAGGTTTAATAAGAGGGACGCTCACACAAAACGCCAGTTTGATGGTCTCTCTAGAAAGAGCAATTAAGGCTCGGAAGATATACCTGGCCTTTTAAAAGTCTTGTTAGTTTAAAAAAAACATTAGTTAAAGGTGCATATTCTTATATCAAATTAAGTTCTAGTTAGAACTAAAATGCCACCAACAAACGCGTTTACGCATTCTGACGCTTTTGACGAATTTAATCTGGAAGAATTTCAAAGCAACGACTATTACCCAAAACATTATGCAACTCCATCATCTCCAAAGGAAAAGGGAGGATTGTTTCGTCTGCTGAAATCCATATTCATTTCAGGAAAGAATAAGGGGGCGGACAGGAAAAAAGCTCAATCAGTGCCAGAGTACGTTTTTTCTCGTCAGGTGGAAAATCACAACTTTCCAACTGACATAGAAGACTTTCCGAAGCCAATCCGAAGTTTATCCGCTCCAGCTAATGTTTACCACGGCTATTCAACTTGTAAGATTTAATTAAGGGATCATTTGTACACGCTGCATCAATTACCCGTGATAAGTCATAAATCGTTTGAAACCTTTCGTAGATGAGGATTTGCTGGAAATTGAAAAGGAACAATTTGAAGTTCGCCTTTTGAATGTACCGGAGGTATGAGTATAGATCTGCACATAAAACCACAATCAAATCAGATATCAAAAGCAAAATAAACATGTTAAATGAATTGGTCATTGTGTTCCTCAATGCAGTCCAAATCTAGTGAGCTGGATTACGATTTGAAGAGGAAAATTGGAGTCGGCAGTTTTGGAGCTGTGTTCTTAGCGGAGAATCGGAACACTAGGGAGATTCATGCGGTGAAAGAAATTGCCTATGCATCAAAGGCAGAGAAGCGGTATGCTGAAAAGGAACGGGATCACCTCTTTGCGTGCAGTTCACCGTTTATAGTGTCTTTAGTTGATTTTTATTATCAGGTATAAATGAAACTGTGCATACGTGTTTATGTTATCGTTGTAATTACATTCAATAATATTTTATATTCATATTTTAATCTGCAAGTGATTTTTCAATCATGACAAATGAAAGTGGTTAATAAATATGGGATATTTTTATTGCAGGAAGATTCACGGATTTGCCTTGTCATGGAATATTTAGGGACTGAAAATCTCCTGAGGCATCTTGTGCAGTATGGAAAGTTAAGGTAAATCCAGATGCATGCATGGTCACAATATTTTTATTGCACTGCTGTATCCGTATTCGTATCACTCAAGGAGGTACTACTACGGGGATTAGTGCGCAGCAACCAATTATGCCAGACACATGACACAAAGCTCAGTTTTTATAAATCTTATCTCAACCAAGCTCTTGACTTTGGCTTTTTCAGTGAAGTACTTACCAAGTTCTACACATCTCAAATTATTTTGGCAATCGAATACATGCACAATGTGAACTTGATTTACCGAGATCTCAAACCAGAGAATATTATGATTACAAAGGATGGATATATTAAAGTGAGTCGAGATAAGCAAATCATTTGCGTCAAAGTTAATGAATGAATTTTTTAAACAAATGTAAAAAATGGCGTATTTTTTTAAAGCTCGTCGATTTAGGACTTTCCAAACAAGCTGATACTACAGCCTCTTTGGCAGGCACGCTAGGATATAAGGCTCCAGAAATCGTTTTAGGAAATATGTATACCAAAGCAGTGGACTGGTGGTCACTGGGAATAATTATTTTCGAAATGCTGGAAGGTGCACGGTGCACTCCATGTCAGCAACTTGATGGAGGTGTAGAGTATGTGCTAGCCAATAGCAAACGAATCAATTTTCCAGCTAGCTTTCCTAGGACTGAAGTTAGGGATTTGATTTCTAAATTTTTAAAAGTAAGTATGATAACGAGAAAATGAAAGTTATTCCATAACTTTTACTATTTAAAAATAATAATGAAAACTCAATGACGACATTTTAGAATTCTGCATCCCGAAGATTAGGAAGCGGACCTACTGGGTCAGCAGATGTTAAAATCCATCCATGGTTTCATGGTTTTGACTGGATGGGTATTTACAGGAAGGAGGTACGAAATAATTTAATCATGGCTTTCATACAAAATGCGGCTTGTTCTTAATAAATTTTTTAATGACTCTTTAGATAACACCGCCTCTTCCACCTTTATCGAAGGTGCCGCAATATTATAAGAAGAAACAACCTAAACGTCATAGAATAGGAGTCTTATGTCATTAGTTATGGAACAACTTAGAATAAAGATTACATTTTTTAAAGAAGCAATGCAAATACACAATAGAAATTCAAGTTTCTGAAGTTTCAAATACACTGAATTATCATCACTGAATTATACATTCTGACAAGTGCAAATTTTAAATTGCATCAAGTCAAGTACTTAATTACGCATGCAAACTGTAAGCAATCCATCAATCTACTGAGACATGCCGGATTCGTTTACACAAACGGTAACGTCAGCAAACTACATTTCCTACGCATTGGATTAATGTTAGATTGCTTGATGCCTATATATTGACTTTGGTTCATTTACAGTATGACCACAATTTTATCCATTAGCTATGCATGCCACATACCATACATTTACACCTACTCAAGAGCAATGTACCCATTCGTACATTATAGTATGCATTATTTGCTGATTCAAAGTTAATTTAATTCAAGTTCAGGATATATACAATGTTAAAGAGTTATTCTACGTATGCCCTAATCATAATCTCTGCCGGGCTACCTGGATAAGAATAATCTTGGTGTTTGCTGTAACTCCTAATCCGCCGCAATATTAATGTGACGAATATTGGGAACGTACACACGTTTGCCTCATGTATTAGGAAGTCAACCACATTCCAGTTCCGTTTTTTACTTAACGAGAATTTTTTATCCAATGATTAACTGTTTGCTTTTAACTTGGTATTCCAATTGGTCTAACGTTATTCCTCTGCTATTGTCTACCGCAATGTAAATTATTATTACGATGAGAAGCAGAGAGAGTGATGTAATTCATGAGTTCATTGAGAAATTCTAAAAAAATATTTAAGCAGAAAGTCAAAAAGGCAGCATAAACATTACTCATTCCTACTTTTTTTGCAAATTCCTTAAAGCCAATAAGGCAATAAAACCTCATTGCAATAGATATGAAGATTCGGAAGTTTAATTGCTGGGAAGAAAAATCGCAGCACTAATTCCAACGTTTTCAGACTACAAATTAGTCATCGTTTTGTTATCAACCGCACGTTTAATTAATCGTAAAGTTTAGCATATGCAATCGACAATCGACCTAAAGTACCCTCAAGTGTTTCTTTGATGTTTCAGCGGTGATCTATAACATCACGTTTGTTTACAACTTTCTACAATGTCTGGGCAAATATAAGGGGAGTATTATTGAAAAACACTTCCTGAGGTTCCAACTACTTAGTTATTTGTAGGTGTTCGGAACTGCACTCTAGTTTATCTTCCTGATGTGTAATGTCTAATAATTTACGTATGACTCATTCATATTCGGAATGCTGCGGCAAACTCTTTGTCTGTATATCCGGATTTTGCAATCCAAATCTTTTTCATTGTGCGTTTTTGCTAATTGGTCAAAAACAAGTTGTTTGACCAGAAATTTGTGATTACTATCTATAATCAGATACAAAACTAACAACATTTCATTTGGTATAAGAAAATTTTGAAATGGCATGGATAAAGTAAATCATACAATATAGCAAAGATCAATAAAAAATTACCGCAACAAAATAACTGATACTGCATTATGTGTGTATTGGTCTCAATTGCTTACTTTTGTAATTATATTTGAAGTAAGCAAAAGTCAAGAAGTTCATGGTGACCTTTAGAATTTTTGAATTAGTTTGCATACTTGTTCAATTTCAATCAATGATGCAACCATTGAATCCCATGATGTCATGGGTTGTTTGCAAGAAAACGTAATAAATTGATCACATCATTACTCCTAATAATATGTTTCTTTTCTATAAGCAAAATGCTCGAGCTTATGTCACCCCTGGAGCTGATAACTTTACAGGTGATAGTCAAGTGCAATATTTGATGACCAGGAACGCGGCCTTGATTTTCCACCCAAGCCAAACACATCATTGTGTTTGTTCATAACTTATGATTATATTGATATTGGACCCGGACCCAAAGGGTTTTTGAAATCAATACAACATTCTTTTTCAATTAGCTGTCACACTCATACGGGTAATTTTTTTTATATTGCATATTATGTGGAATATTGCACGTTGTAATCGTTTAATAATCTTCAAACAAGAACAAGAGCAACAACTTTCTGCAACAGAAACGGATCAGACTCAGCTTTTCCAATTAAGCTGTATGGTATATCACCCATTTGCAATGAAGAAATACCCTTTTTATGCATTTAGCTTATAAAAATCCACGTATAAACTTTGTCTGTTTGTGCATGGTATTGTGGATAATGCTGGATACTATATTAAAAAGGCTTCTACTGTCATCGTCGTTCCTCTGAACAGCATAAATAGGAGCTGTGACGAACAGCTTTCTGTCAGTGCTTGACTAACTCAGCTCCAGTAATACGCGACTATCCAAGGCAGAAATCCAAACTCGGTTTGGATTTGGCATACTCAACCTACATACGTTAATCGTTGCAATCAATAAAGAATTAACATTTCAATATCAGAAGCATTTTTGTTGTCATCCTGTCAAAATATCGATATCATACGTATACATTTGCGTGGATCAATAAAAACCGACAGGTTTTCATTGCAGTGGAAGTGACCTGTCCTAGACCTAGACCTGTCATTAAACTGCATTTTTCTTGTTCACGAGTTATCTAATACAACAGAAATAATCATGTTGCCTCCGGTTATGGACAATCTCTACAAAAAGTTGAAGGCAAAGAGGGGATCAAGGGATGGACCCAGTTTTGTTGCAGGTGAGAAGGTTTTCTTTGTTTGGCCGTGTTTCAAATCAACCTTGATTCTAAATTAACATGGTTATATCTCTATCTGGATTAGAACAACGGAAAAAATCCACTTCCCTCTCGTCTCTCATTTCCGAAGATTTGTACATTCGTCAAAAATCCAGTTCAGTTTTGGTGACTCCAAAGGGATACTGTGATGATTTCCTCATTCGAGCTCAAGAATACAGGAACTCGGAAAGCAATCACAAGAAAACACTGCCAAACTTTTTGGATTGTAAGTGTTTTTCAACCTCTGGTTTTGGATTAGTGCATGCAACTATATCTTGTTACTTGTGCTTATCAAACGCGTGCTTCTACATCGTTTTTAGATGATCGAGTGCTACGGGATGAGAAGAAAGAATTTGATTTCAGACTTTCAAATGTTCCTGACGTAAGTTTATAGTTTCATTCTAGGATGTCATTCTAGTATTTCAATGAAATTAATCATTTCTCACGATGCCCCAATTTCAATATTACAGCCAACTGGAAAGTTAGATGACTACATAATTTGTAAGAAACTCGGCTCTGGTCAATTTGGGAAAGTGTATTTAGTTCAAGACTTTATGGATAGAAAACACTACGCACTGAAGATGATTAGTAAGGACGTGATATTGCGCAACCATCTCAAAAAGGATGTAGAATCCGAGAGGGATTACCTCTACTCTACCAACTCGCCTTTCATCGTGTCTTTAATTCATCACTTTGAAGTGAGTTTATCTCTAACTGTAAATATTTTAGACACACGCCACTCTTTGTCCTTTTAAATTCTGTTCCTTCTCGAATGAATCACTGTTATTGAGCCCATCCTCCAGAGAAAAGCCATTCGATTGGATTTTTTTTGTATTAGCAAGCAGTAATATGCAATCTCAAAAACAACTGTTTTTCATTCCTTAATGCTCGTCTCACGTACGTAGTTGAGCCCATCCTACCTTGGCCCACTACATAATCCAGTCTTTCTTTCTAATCTCGGAAGAAAATATTGACTTTTAGCAAGATAATAATTCTTATGTAATATCCTCATCTGTAAATGCATGTCTTCTGGGATTAGCCATCCGTTTATGGTATTTAAAAAATAATTTGCATCATTATGTAAATATTTCTTCCTCAATTTGTTTTGCAGGATGCAAAAGCCGTCTTCTTTGTGGAAGAGTATTTAAGCAATGGGGACATTTACGAGCATTTGAAGCAAAATGGCCCGTTCAGGTACATGGAATATTTTTAGTTCAATTCTGATGATATTCAATTGCTTTCTTATCAGCATCAACTTGTATCTGAATCTGATCAAATCTCAATTTTTAAGCATATTACATTATTACAACCATACCAATTGAGACACAATAGACTTACTACTTGGCTTATCTTTCAATCATTACAATAATAACAACATGCTTAGCTCTTGCAACAACGCAGTAAACTCATGTTTTTAACTCCTTGTTATTCTGCTCTTTTAACAGTGAGGAGCTAACAAAATTTTATTCTTCACAAGTGGTCCTTGCACTGGAGTACCTTCACAATGTCAATCTCATTTACAGAGATCTGAAGCCCGAAAATGTAATGATTGACTCGCATGGATTTATCAAGGTTAGATCAAAATCAAACACGGAATTTTCATGGCAAATATCAATATATGTTGCTTTGCTGTACGGTGAATGGAAGCTTAATAATATTAGTTGCTGATGCAAGAATTACAATGATGACGACAGAGATTATATAAGATGTGTCAACTTCCGTGGTGTATTATCCTTGTGTAATCATTCATAAGCCCATTGTTTACCTTCCAGCTGGTCGACTTTGGATTTGTGAAGCGAGTGAAAAGAGAAGACAATTACAAAACATCGACTATGGTTGGGACACCTTCTTATATGGCACCTGAGCTCATTCTCCACAAGTCCTATGATAAGAACATTGACTGGTGGGCGTTGGGAATATTGGTTTATGAGATGTTGGCTGGAATACAAAACACTCCGTTCGCCGACGCTAATCGGATGGTTATGTATGAGAAGATCACGAGCAAAGAGGTCACCTTTTCTAATAAATTTCCTCATACGACTGTGCGGGATCTTATTAAAAGATTACTGAAGGTAAATAAGGAAAATTACCAACATGCAAATATTTGGCTGGGAGATTCTTTGCCTGCAACTGCAATAGTAATTGCCGATTTTGCTCAGTAAAGCAATATTTATCTCGTATTTATTTAGGTTAACCCAACATTGAGATTAGGAAGTGGACCTAATGGATCAAAGGACGTAAAAAATCATCCTTGGTGGGTATCTCTCAAATGGAATGATATCTATAGAAGAAATGTAAGTATTTCAATGCCTATTGCTGATATTGAAGTACGGAAATGAATAGATTTATCACAAATTACAAATAATTGCCGAATTTCAGATTGCCCCACCTACAAAGTCAAAGAATTTGTTCAATAAGGCCAACAATTATCGTGGCCCGAAGAATACTAAACTATCTGGGATGGGAGTGACATCCTCCAGGCCAGTGGATATAAACCTTTTAAGGCTAGAAAATAAGATAAGAATGGAATTAAACTTTTAATTGAGATGTTCGAGAAGAATCAAATCGCAGTTCTAGTCTCGTAGATTTACGTTTTATATTTCATTTTTGAGTTTGCTTCCTTTAATATGTTGTGACTTGTATAGAATCTCGTATTTTGCATTATAATGTATAAATCTTTTATTTTCATTAAGTGATGTGAATATTATTATTTATAACCTAATAAATAAAGCTTTCAATTTCTTGACAATTCTTGCACAAATATGAAACTACTAGACTACTTATCTCAATATATCTCACAGCAAAAATCATTTATAATAATTATAACAAATATGCATAAAACACTGTCTTTATTTAAACCCCATCCTTTCGTACCATAGCACAACTGTTGTATGTATTATAATAATTAACTAAGTAAAAAGTATATTTTTATAAACTTAACACTGGGTTTCGTTGCAATAACCTATTTCTTAAAGTAATGTTATGACTTAAACCGAACTATACAGCATGACAATGACAATCCAAACTCGAGTTACTTTCTCAGTTCGATGATATGAAGGAGCTTGATTTTTTGCAGCCTTAATTCTATCACTCTGCTCCACCGCATTTTGGTTAACTCCATCAAATCCCAGAAAGAGATGATTCCTTTTCTGAAAATAGACAGGAACTTTTACCTCTTCGTGCCTAACGGTCCCGTCTGGAGGAGCCTGCAAATTGACGGTATACTGCAAGTCATGAATAATCGGGTGTGTGGATTTAATATCCTGGTATTTGTGAAAAGACACCGGGATACGTGTAAGAGCTTGAATTTGTGACTTCGACATGGTGATTGGTTTCTTGAACACAATAACTGTTTGAGCTCGATAACAGGGTGGAAGAGGGGAACTCCCTTCATAGACATAGTATCCTCCATCCGGTGGAATTAGCCATGAAATCTTTTTATTTCAAGCAAAATAATTTTAAGAGTCAAAAATATCTTCTTCATTCGTATAATATTAATATGCATAAGGTGTACTTGAAACGCCTGGCCAACAGTAGCTTTTCGGGGATCTCGTTTGATATCCTCTTGTAACTCTGCTTCTGGTATCTCCAGATTACCATATTCCACATATCCTCGCTTCTTATGATGTTCCGGCAAAAGCTGTTTGTAATGTGCCTTTTGTATGACTGGACGTCTGTACCTCAGGTCATAGTTTCGGTTGCCATACTTCATAAAATGAATTACATCCCTCATGGTTTTTATGTCCGGAAAATTTTCATGGCTTCTCACTTCATCCACCAAGTGATCAATCTCATGCAATACCCTTCTATACCCAACACGCTTTTTAAAGTCCAACATCAATTGTTCGAGCCCACCAATCGCATTCGTAGGAATTTCTTTAGAAAACGTACCAATTCAAATTTAAAGTGATTTCACCATCAGAGTTGAAATACTTGACTACGGATTATAAGATTATACGCATGCATTCCTTACCTGCAGGAGATCTGAATCCAGTGAGGTGAAAGGCCCAATGCGCATGGTTTAAATAATGTATTCTAAGCCTTCCACTTATTTCTCGAAGTGTGATAAACTGTTGAACTTGGTCATATTTCTCCACGTTTTTTAAATATTTGCTGCTGTTGTCGTAACCTTTTTCTATTAACTGATTCCACTCGTACAAATACTTACAAATGTCGATCGACAGGGTTCGCTCGACCCTCCAAACCGAATATAATGGATGATCTGGATTTGGATAATATTCTAACTTACCGGTTACTGGGTTTCGACCACACATGCCTAATCGACAAAGAGCCCTAGGAGACTGTTCCTTATGATGCCCTCTATATATGAAATCGGTTCCCTCTTCACATGTCTTGTTTCCAAACGGGTCCTCGTCTGTTGTATAGTTTACGGCCTTATGAATAGCAGTGTAAAAAAGTGCGAACGTGAAATTGTTGTTGAAAGGATAATAATCCTGACTGCCTTCATTTCGGTTAAACCTATCAATCTTTTGATGGAGCACATCCTGTCTCTCAAATGTACGTTCTCGATCCTCATCCAGAAAGTATAACTCCGCACTAATAGCCTCCATTTGTTCATAAGCTTCCATAAACGCCGTTGTGACATCCTCATTGCGAATGGAGTCGCTGACAGTTGTCTGGCGAATTAATGTTTTATTGATGTTACCACCCATAGGCCTATCATCATAGATCGTGGATTCTTGCATGTGGTGGAATAGCTTCGCCCTCCTCCTCTGAACCTTGTGGGTTTGTAGAAACTTGCGTTCCATGTTATAAAGTTGGTTGTTGATGGTTGAGACAAGGGGCTTAACATGTGGGTTGTCTCTGTCAGACTCCTCAACTAAAACTACCAGAATCGTGGTTAACGCCATGGAAGGAACTGACTCATCTACAAAATACATGTAGATTTCCAAAGGATATGTTTCCCATCTATCCAATGGGATGATCGGAGGCGTCCTTCCGGGTAGGATAACCGCCGAGAAATACAGCCTCGTAAAACTTTCGTTCATTCGAACGAGGAGGAGAAAGTGGTCCTTGATGTAATTAAGGTTTTCGTTTTCTGCAAATCGCTCCGCATTCAAAACCACAGCCCGGACTCTCCCGAACTCGGGAGAAGTTATGCAATAATGATCTTGGCCGTGTAGACATTCTTTGTTCCGAAAAAATCCGTAGGATACAGAATAGCCTTTGCGAATTCCAGGATTGTTAAAAATATGAAGGGTTATGTTTTTCTTGGCTGGAAGCACATCTTTGGTTTTGATTCGTACAGGAGACAATGATTCTTGACTGGCCCTGAGACAAAATTGGTTTGGAATGAATACTTTGAACGCTGGAGCATTAAAAGTCATACAATTCTACCAGTTAGTTTAGGTTAGGTTAGTTAAATTCTACCATACCTCATGTTATCAAATTGTGTTTGATGTCGCGGCTCAAGAAACATGTCGTAAGTGTAGCGCGTGCAAAGTGTAGAATACGGCCCATGAACATCATCCCATTCTGCCGGGTTTTTAAATGAGTTGAAGTAGAATATGTTATCAGTCAGTCCATATCCACAGTCCAAACTTAAAAATGGAACTACTAGGAATAATAACATTTCGCTCAGTCCCATTGTGCTTTTCAAAATAAGGAATTCTCAAGAAAAAGTTATCTTTTAATAAGACATTTCTAGAATAGATAACTCTGACTTTGGTTGCATTTTAAATTCATTGCAGCCAGAGAACTAATTTATCATAGTTTGCAGCATCTTTAACAATTTAGATACATGACAACTGCAACAGCAAATGTTGGTGAAAGTTGTGCAGGCGGAGGCATCAACCGGAAATGAGATCTGAGTTCAGAATTGGATGCATAGCTGAAGAAGCTCAATGAAGAAACAAAGGTTTTCTCGTTGAGGGGAATGATGTAATGAATTTGATATCAATATGATCAGATATTTTTAGATTTACATACTCAGCTCAGGTTTCTTGCTCGGCATAATAAAACCCGCGTAAGCGGAGTGAGCTACGTAGCTCAAAGAGTTTTTACTAAAATGTCTTCATAACTTTACAACGCGTTGATCGATTTGGCTAAAAAACACGAAGACTATGAAGAGAGTAGTAGATTATCTAGGGAGATGGGAAAGTCCAAGCAGGATGCGTGGGGAAACTGACGACGACAAAAGAGTTGACAATGAAGAAGATTGGGCTTAAGGGTTTAAAAACTACATAAACTGAATAATATATGTATATCAAATATCCATAAAATGCGATCTTTATTTTATTTTACAGCAGTTGTGTTTTCTATTAATTACGTTTAAAGTAGATTTTTATAAGCTTACACTATAGTAGAGCGAATTAATTTAGTATGTGTACAGTTCAAATAGAGTAGTTTTGGTGTAATGCAGCATGACAATGGTAATCCAAATTCGAGTTACTTTCTCAGCTCGATAATATGAACCAGCTTGATTTCTTGCACTCTTAATTCTATCACTCTGCTCCACCGCATTTTGGTTAACTCCATCAAATCCAAGAAAGAGATGATTCCTTTTCTGAAAATAGACAGGTACTTTTACTTCTTCGTGCCTAACGGTCCCGTCTGGAGGAGCCTGCAAATTGACGGTATACTGCAAGTCATGAATAATCGGGTGTGTGGATTTAATATCCTGGTGTTTGTGAAAAGACACCGGGATGCGTGTGAGAGCCTCAATTTGCGACCGCGACATGGTGATTGGTTTCTTGAAGACAATAACTGTTTGAGCTCGATAACAGGGTGGAAGAGGGGAACTCCCTTCATAGACATAGTATCCTCCATCCGGTGGAATTAGCCATGAAATCTTTTTATTTCAAGCAAAATAGTTTAAAGTTAAAAATATGTTTTTATTCGTATAAAATAAATATGCATAAGAAGGTGTACTTGAAACGCCTGGCCAACAAAAGCTTTTCGGGGATCTCGTTTGATATCCTCTTCTAAATCTGCTTCTGGTATCTCCAGATTACCGAATTCCACATATCCTCGCTTCTTTTGATGTTCCGGCAAAAGATGTTTGTAATGCGCCTTTTGTATGACTGGACGTCTGTACCTCAGGTCGTAGTTTCGGTTGCCATACTTCATAAAATGAATTACATCCCTCATGGTTTTTATGTCCGGAAAATTTTCATGCTGTCTCACTTCATCCACCAAGTGATCAATCTCATGCAATACCCTTCTATACCCAACACGCTTTTTAAAGTCCAACATCAATTGTTCGAGCCCACCAATCGCATTCGTAGGAATTTCTTTAGAAAACGTACCAATTCAAATTTAAAGTGATTTCACAATCAGAGTTGAAATATTTGACTACGGATTATAAGATTATAACGCACGCATTCCTTACCTGCAGGAGTTTTGAATCCATTGAATTGAAAGGCCCAATGGGCATGGTTTAAATAATGTATTCTAAGCCTTCCACTTATTTCTCGAAGTGTGATAAACTGTTGAACTTGGTCATATTTCTCCACGTTTTTTAAATATTTGCTGCTGTTGTCGTAACCTTTTTCTATTAACTGATTCCACTCGTACAAATACTTACAAATATCAATCGACAGGTTTCGCTCGAGCATCCAAACCGAATATAATGGATGCTTTGGATGTACATAATATACTAAGTTACCGGTTGCGTTTAGACCACACATGTGTAATCGACAAAGAGCCCTAGGAGACTGCTCTTTATGATGCCCTCTATATATGAAATCGGTTCCCTCTTCACATGTCATGTTTCCAAACGGGTCCTCGTCTGTTGTATAGTTTACGGCCTTATGAATAGCGGTGTAAAAGAGCGCAAACGTGAAATTGTTGTTGAAAGGATAATAATCTTGATTTCCTTCGTATCGGTTAAATTTATCAATTTTTTGATGGAGCACATCCTGTCGCTCAAACGTTCGTTCTCGATCCTCATCCAGAAAGTATAACTCCGCACTAATAGCCTCCATTTGTTCATAAGCTTCCATAAACGCAGTCGTGACATCCTCATTGCGAATTGAGTCGCTGACAGTTGTTTGGCGAATTAACGTTTTATTGATGTTACCACCCATAGGCCTATCATCATAGATCGTGGATTCTTGCATGTGGTGGAATAGCTTCGCCCTCCTCCTCTGAACCTTGTGGGTTTCTAAAAACTTGCGTTCCAAGTTATAAAGTTGGTTGTTGACGGTTGAGACAATTGGCTTAACATGTGGGTTATCTCTGTCAGACTCCTCAACCAAAACTACTAGAATCGTGGTTAACGCCATGGAAGGAACTGTCTCATCCACAAAGTACATGTAGATTTCCAAAGGATATGTTTTCCCATCTATCCAATGGGATGATCTGGAGGCGTCCTTCCGGGTAGGATAACCGCCGAGAAATACAGCCTCGTAAAACTTTCGCTCATTCGAACTACCTTCGTTAAGGATGGTGACGAATGCCTGAGGAGGTTCAAGAAGAAAGTGGTCCTTGATGTAATTGAGGTTTTCGTTTTCTGCAAACCGCTCCGCATTCAAAACCACAGCTCGGACTCTCCCGAACTCGGGAGAAGTTATGCAATAATGATCTTGGCCGTGTAGACATTCTTTGTTCCGAAAAAATCCGTAGGATACAGAATAGCCTTTGCGAATTCCAGGATTGTTAAAAATATGAAGGGTTAGGTTTTTCTTGGCTGGGAGCACATCTTTGGTTTTGATTCGTACAGGAGACAATGATTCTTGACTGGCCCTGAGACGAAATTGGTTTGGAATGAATACTTTGAACGCTGCAGCATTAAAAGTCATACAAGTCAACCATACCTCATGTTATCAAATTGTGTTTGATGTCGCGGCTCAAGAAACATGTCGTAAGTGTAGCGCGTGCAAAGTGTAGAATACGGCCATGAACATCATCCCATTCTGCCGGGTTTTTAAATGATGAGTGAAGTAGAATATGTTATCAGTCAGTCCATATCCATAGTCCAAATTAAAAAATGGAACTACTATGAAAAATGATATTTCTCTCAGTCCCATTTTGATAAACGCTCTTTCAAACTATAATTAGTTTGCCATTAATGGCAAATGAAATCATCACCAAATGAAAGCTCATCTTTTTATAAATTTTCCAGGTAGGATAACATTGGTTGCACTTCAAATGCAAATGAAAGAAACATCAGATTTTACAGCATTTTTCGTAATTTAGATACATGACAACTGCAACAACGAAAAGAGTAGTGCAGGCAGTGGCATCAACCGGAAATGGGATCTGAGTTCAGGATTGAATTGAATGCTGAAGAAGAAGAAGCTCACGAAGAAACAAAGATATTTGAGGGGAATGTTGTAACTCTGTCAATGAGCTGAGCTAAGCTGCCGCTACATTCTGAAATCGTGATCTCCATTCTACTCTCTAACCATTTATACGCAAAAACAGATGAGATAGCCGACAAACAAATAAATGCAGATCCAGCTGCAATACTAATTGGGATCAGGTGTTTTTAATAAAAGTTTGGTAAGTTAAAAGCATCATATTTTGTGTAATTTTTAGGAAGTAATTATAGTTGATAGATGTGTCTATCTTAGCAAGACATAACTAAAATTCTAACGAGGATTAGCTTGAGGGAGTTGGTTGATTAACGATTTGCCTAATGTTTTGATTTTGTGTTAATAATGTCTAACAAAATTATTTTACCATTTTCCAGATTATTGAGTGCTGTTTTTCTAAGCAAGTCGTTCACCCTTAAATTGGAAGGTTCGGCAAATTCTTAAAACTTGCACAATAATGGCGTCTACTGCCCCAAAAGGGTTTCTTGGTATGTGAACTCTTTTGATTTTAACTACGGAGTTAATAAAGGTATTGAGTAAGTATTGAAATGTTGAATTTTGTATTGCAGGCCAACTCCGTAGGTGGGCTTGGAACTATTCTGGATTCAACAAATATGGTACATAGTAATTAATTGTTGTTTAATCAATTTATCAAGTTGGTTGTGTTTCCAAAACGTAATCTCAGAAAGTTCATGTGTGTTTAAAAAACAATGCAAAGAATAATTATGTGAGGATTAATTTTAAGGCTTGAAGTATCATGATATCCTGATGGAAACTCCTGTCGTTCAAGAAGCCCTTCGAAGACTTCCTGATCATGTTGTGGATGAGCGTAATTTCCGTATCGTGAGGGCCCTTCAATTGTCTATGCAGAAGGTGTACCTTCCGAAGGAAGAATGGATGACCTACGAGCAGGTATGCTTGTTTATTAGGAATTGAGAGCCAAAGTGTTTTTAATATTTATGAATTACGCGAATGTTTTAATTAATTTCCAGGATGACTATTACCTTAAACAATACCTGGAGGAGGTTGAGAGGGAAGTAGCTGAGCGACAGCAATGGGCTAGAAAGTAAAGGAGTCGCCCACACTTTATACTCCAGTCAGTCGTCGTTAATAATACAAAATACAAAGTAGTGAAATCATTCAAATCTGTCGTATGAGAGCCATGCTTCTACTTTAAGCAAAAGAAATGTTTGTAGATAAATATTCCATCTGTAGATACAATTTAATTCACATAATACATCTTCTATAGCGTATGAATAAAAACAATGTGCGCCATTGTTAAGTGAAGCGCTTCCGTTTCATGAACGTTCAATCGGATTCTATCTATATCGTTTAATATGTAAAGCAAAACTATTGCTTTGCAGTTGCAATAAATTAAAATTTAATAGTAACGCAACTAAATTTTATTTGTTGAGTAGTAGTAGTAGTAGTATAAATATTTTCTAAATGTTCTAATCTCATCGCATCCGACGTAAGTACGGGTAGCACTAAAAGGTGCTATTAATGATTTTTGTTTGATTTTGTCTGTCCTGATTTTTCATCCTTGACTCATGGTTTCTGTAATTCATTCCAAAATGCGTTTTGCCAATGTTCATTTTTATATCATATTGTAATTTGCTTTTTGTGACCATGAATAGTGACGATTGCTCAATAGTAATCCATAACACACACCATCAAAACTTTTAGTGGTTTAGTGTGAGTTTTCCTCGTACATCTGCTAATGAAAGCCATTTAGTTCCGCTAATACTATACATTTATGGGACATTTTGTACAATGCATATCAATTCGTTTCATTCAATATTAACAAACTGCATCGAAAATACTTATAGCATTTGTACCAGTGGAAATTCTCAGGACTGATTGCCAGATTGAGTATGTCAGTGTCAGTTAAGGTTGACACTAATGTAACTAAAATCATACTAAAGTCACACATACGATACAATAAAAATGGACAACGATCATTCACTGAAGGATATACAAATGGAGTCATTCATCTCCATTCATGGAGCATACATAAATACGTCACCTTGTGTCTCTCTAGAGTTGAAAATGATTCACATTCAACTCAACCCGAAAGTTTCACCTTTTTAAACATTCGCAAATACATACGATATTCAAACTTGACGTACATATAATGTGCTTCATCGACATTTGTTTGCTTTGATTACATTCAATTTCTTGCTGGATAAAGATTTATTTTCTGAAGTCGCCAGTATATGCATGTCTTATTAAACCAAGTGAGTGTATGTATTTAACTCAATTCTGACTTTTAGAGATGTAATAAAGCCAATTCTGTTCCTTCTGTTTAATTGAAGAATAACTAGACATTCAATATCTTCAGAATTGGTATTGTCAAAATTATGCTTCAAGTTCTATCTGATGTTGAATACTTTATTATTTAAGTTTATGTGCATTTTCACTTTGACATCTTCACGAAGCAATATTTGAGAAACGTACGTAGGGAAAGGAAGCCTAAATATGCATAGGATTCCATGAAATACCATCTTTCGTTCCTTCTTCGTCTGCTGTAGATTAATCATGATGTATTTGTATACCCAAGAATCGGCCATTAAAAAGTTGTATGCACTGTCTGTAAGCAAAGACGTACTTATCTTCAGTAAATTGAATGCAACTGATTGTTGCACACACGTTTTGAATATTATATGGTAATGAAATGACTCTTGGAAGAATGGAGTAATGGTGATGATATGATATTATGATGATACATGGCAGTAGAGTGTGAGCCAAGCACTTGAGTTGTCGAGATGTTTATAAACATGCAAAGTAACAAGATACCATAAATGAACAAAGACCAGGACTGTTGTTAAACTATCAAAAATTGAGCATACTATATATATTATTCTACATATACATCGAACCTATATAAACTCGTGCACAAAATGAATTCCTTGACTTGACCTCATATCAAATGGGAAAAGACCAAATCTTCATCCTACGCAAAGTCTGGTGACTGAACGTTAGACAACACGCCCTTTCATAATTCAATACGCTTTCATCAACATACAACTCTTTCCTTAAAATGCTGTCGGACGGATAATACGCAGAAATGTTAACTATTCTTTGAAAATCTAAACAAAAACAAAACATCCTCGGCTCACAAATTTTCTCACGCCAGATGAATTGAAGCCTGTAATTGTAATTCTTCATTGTATGCACATGTCTAAATGTGGCTTAGTTGATAGTTAATGTTAAACCCAACATCTCGCAACGCTAATGCATATGCATAAGTATAACATGAGATTTTATCATAGTTGTGTTTACACACTGAACCAGATATAACTGAGCTTTTGAACAAACAGGTAAACTTATTATTGCCCATTTGAATACAACAATAACAATTCATTAAAATAACTAATGGGGTTTCATGAAAGTTTAAAGCAAAGTTCACGCTGAATGTTATTGTACCCTAAATTTGAAATAAAAATGCTTTCAATTTTAAGGTTCGTTTCAAAAAATGTCCTTTGCAAATGGAGAATGTACATTTTGTGCAATATTTTCTTGAGAAAGGGTAAAGCTGTTTTCCTTTGTTTGGATACTTTAATGGTATTATTGGATCGGAGCATCACGGAGCATCAGCATTCATCAGCATCACTTATGTATGTATTACAATTTATGGATGGCACACTAGCACGTTGGCCAACCGATAAAAGCTCGTTTGTTTGTTGTACGCTACTTGACTGTTTTACGAAACGGTGTTTAGTTTGTCTTAATAGGTTTTAAAACAACATCATCATAACCTCCATTTAGTTTTAAATGGGTGCTTCAAGGGTTGAAACGGCTGAAAGATGCATGTCGTGTAGTGAGATGTGAGGAAGAAAATTGAAGAGGACGGAGTAAAAAATGCTTTTAGACAGAGAGTGCCGAGAGCACGAGTGGAGCTTTTTATTTTTCATGAAAGAATTTAGCGTAACGTACTACGTGCTGGATGGAAAACTCACAAAAAGAACAAGTTACTTGGATTGTTTGTAACATTATTTTGTAACTTGTTATGGTATATACTTTTCTGGATGTCTTCTCTATGAAGAAAAATAGGATCTAAATGGCCTGCTCTAACAAGGGAAAATGTATTTTTTGTACATCAAAGAGGTGTGTACATTTCATGTTTTTAGTTAAAATAAAAACGATTCTGGAAGGCAAAAGCAGCTT
This sequence comes from Orchesella cincta, assembly GCA_001718145.1. NCBI lineage: Eukaryota > Metazoa > Arthropoda > Collembola > Entomobryomorpha > Orchesellidae > Orchesella > Orchesella cincta. The sequence continues at coordinate 49,312 of LJIJ01000242.1, read as the reverse complement.
AGACCTCAACTTTCCTATTCTTTTTTAAGTATCAGCAACAGCATAGCAATAAAAGGGTGGGATTGAGTAGGATTTTGCCTACAGCTAATATATAAAGCCTGTTATACATGTATGCATAGAAAACTAGGAATTAGTCAAGTCTTAAAAACCTCCGATCTTCATATGGACGCGTGTTGCTTTTGCGTTGCACGATCTAAAAAAGAAACTGGAAGCTTTCTCCATGTGTGAAGGGATATTGTATACACATCACACATCCTGGTACATAAAAATGTATGCCCACAATAAATTCCTTTTTAGTTACGGATTCCAATAAAAAAAAGGCAACTTGGCTTTGACTCACAATATTATTCATGCACATACCAAAATGGGAAGATGGATGTGAGAGAGAGTGGAGAGGATGGAAAGGGATGCATATAAGAAAATTCCAGTGAAACCGTCATAAGTCTTGATTTCAGTACCAATATGTACACAAGAGAGTATATTAAAAGCATGGAGACCCGAAAGTCAAAAAGCTAAGTAAGAAGCCGTCTTCCAGCACAACTGGAGATCAAGAAAACCCATAAAACAAGAAGTGGAATGAAATGAAGCAACATTTCCAGGGAGTCTTGACGTCTCGACAAGAACGAGACAGTAAGAAAGGTAAAATCCAAGTAAATCCTTGTTCTTCCTCACATACTAGATCATGAATTCATCATGAAGTACTATTGCTGTTTTCATTTCTTCCCATCACACTGCTTGCACAGGCTCCTTCTAAAAAGTCTTCTCAGATTTCAATTCATCTCTAATGATGATATACGGATGTTTGCTTGTGTATCATATTTATGAAAAACTTTTCAGTTTCGAATGACTCTGATCTGATCACATCCGTTCAACTCCGCTCAAGTCCATTTCATATTTGAAAAAGCTTATGCTTCTCAGACAGCAACCAGAAGAAGACTTTCAAACTTGATCTCATTATACCATTTATTATTACAGCAACAACAAACCAGAGCAGTCTCTTTGCTTACATTATTATGTTATAGCTGAGCATGGCTCAGCTCTCAGCTTCTCTTCAACCATCCTCCTCAGATGCATATGTTTCCTATTCTTTATGTATCAAAAGACGATATATGCCTTACTGAGAATAATGGATAGTACAAAGGTATGTTTTTAGGCCTTAAAAGTAACAGTTCAATAGGTATATCCTTATAAGACATATAGCAATCCAACTAAGGTATTATAACCATCAACATCACTTGAGTTGAGTAGGCATCCCTTTCATGCGCCTACTTACTGAAGCTGCCTTGCAAAGAGTTTCACTCTTTCACTTCTTCTGCTGTATCTAGTGTGTCTGTTGCTCTGGTTCTGGTACTGCAGTGTTTGTGTATATCATCCGCTCATTCTCAGCCTCATCACCATCATCATATTTATCATAATGTAAGTATGAGAACGTGCCATAACCAAAGCAAAAAAAATATCCTCACATCAGACACAACTCCACTTTTTATATGGTTCAGTTTGCCAGAGCCAGAACAGAAATCACCACGTACTCATCATAACATAACGTCATATTTTTCTCTGTTGCTTTGCTGCTGTTCATTCACATTTTAATATTCGTTCATCTCTGCTCAACATCATCTCTTTCTTCCTTGCCAAACTTGAGAGAATGAACTTATGTAAAAATGTTATGTGTGTACCGTGTTTGTGATCTGAGTCACTGACTTGCCGCATTATTTTATGTACACATCTGCTTTGTAAAATTTGACAATTAGCAGTTTACACTTATTGAGGAGGGTGTCCAATCCTCAATTTGGTTGCAAGTCCATATGAAACGGAATGAGAAGAATAGTTTTGTGATGGGGTGATGATAAAGTATGTGGTTGATAGTGTGTATGGGAATGTGCAGTACAACAGATCGATGAAGATCTAATCTTCCTGCTTTTTACTGGTGAGATTTGTGACTGTGACCAAATGACTAACTACATGATGTTGATTGCTATGATATGATTATAATATTATTAGTAGCACGCTATAGCGTTGTGTAGTGCATTGCAATTAGTGTCGGCTGCAGCAGATGTCTGTTTATATTGATGATGATTAGATAGAAGCGTGTGCTACTGGGAATGTAATGTTGCATTGTTGTACGAGCATTTCAAGAAAACAGACATGAGTGCGGTGGGTACATTGCTATTAAAGGTAAATGATTGTCGATACGATGTAAAAATATTTTATGCTAGGTTAGGATAGTCATTTTTTGGTGAACAAGTGAATACTGAGCAGTGAGCACCAGCACGAGCACTGCTTGTTTGATGAAATGAGAAAGGAGGAAGACTGAAGGGTATAGCAGCAAAGTCTTAATTTTGCAATCAAGCAAGGCATTCTGTATAAGTGCTATTCTGGTAGTTTAATGTTTATGAGAGAATAAAGAAGAAGAAGAGTGCTAGTGTGAAATTGAAAGCGACCTACTGAAATATACTGACATCAATAAAAGTGTGTATTAAAAAAAGGGCTAATGCAAAATGTGCTCATAATATTTTATATCATATCATGCAACCATTAGAGTACAAATATTTATGGTTTTAATGAGGTGGAAGAGAAATTAAATATTGTTGAAGTTTGAAATTTCTGAACAAGTTGGGTTTGACAAAAAGGTATGAAGGCATAATTCTGTCAGTTTGATTAGCAGAAAATCAATTATTAAGTCTAACATACCATGGGATATCATGAGGTTGCAGTCAGTTTCCTGGATTAATTTTTGACAGGAAGTTGTGACCGATGGCGGTGTGGTTTGTGTCACATTTAGTAACAAACCTGATGTGGGAAAACATTATTTGCTCCGCTCCGAGTTTTTGAGTTGCACATTTGAGGTGCAATATTTTTGTTTCAATTTCATGCACGTATAATATTGTGTTAGCCCAAATTAATTCGAGCATCGACAGGTTAATATCTTTAGCTTCAGGTCATTAGCATTTTTGTAAGTGAATCTTGTAAATGAACGTTTCCTTAATTTCAAAGGTACATACTCAGCAATACTGGTGAGTGTAAGGAAATCTTTGCAGTGACAGCAATAATCATGTACGTCAAACTATGTATATCATGCTATCAATGCTAAAGTCCTAAATCAAATTTATGGAATGATATATTTAATTCTTTTCCACCACCGGGGTAATGACAGAATCAAACTGGAATTCATCTTCTCTTCTTGTTATCGATGTCAACAAGGGGTTTACTTATACTACTAACGATGTTGTGCAAGTGCAAAGAAATAAGCCTTAATTTCTAAACCTTATGACGACCGCTGTTTGTTGAAAAGGAGATAGCTTCCGTACAATACCCAGCTTCCATTTAAGAATCAGCTCATCCTCAGTTAAACTGAGATTTTTGAAGCAGCAATATGCATTTTTCCATCCCAGATACGCAGGAAGTCAAAGGAAATGACTCTACATATTTGGTAAATTTCCTAAGCATGCTCGAAATATCTGGAGCATTTGTGACAATAACAGTACTAAGAAATGTTAATTTATGAAAATTATTCAATTTTAGATGTACAATGTTCACATCAACGGCAATTTCCATTGCTCACTTCGCTACAGACAATTTTTGGGACTGCACGAGCAACTTCGGAAGGAGTTTGGAGCAGGTCGGGTGCCACAGTTTCCACCGAAAAAGTTTTTATCTCTTTCTGCTGTTCAATTAGAAGAGCGTAGGTGCTGCTTAGAGAAATACATTCAAAATGGTAACCATCAAAAATATCGTTTGTTCTACTACTATGATCGACATTTTTTATGTTTACGAAATGAATTAAAATGTATCTCATTTGCTGGATTAAAATTTTAGCTAGTCAAAATAGTGAAATTGCTTCCTCAGAGCTGTTCACTGGATTTCTTCGCTTGGCTCAACATGAAACGAGTGGAGAACCAGTGGCTAAAAGACCAATCGATGTCTTTCTGCCGAATGGTCACCAAATGACAGTGGATGTTTGGAATAATGCACCCACAACAGTATTATTTAAAGTAAGGTTTAACACTGAAAAAAATTAAAGATTCAAAATGGTTCCACATAAGTGCTCATGTTGTATTAATTTTTCGTTGCAGTTAGTTTCCCAAGAATGCAAACTTCCTGACGATATGGCAGAACATTTTGGCTTATATATATTCCGCAAAGAGCCGGATGGTTATTGGATAGGTATTATATATAAGCATTTATATGAAATATAACAATTGTCAACTGAAATATATGTTCATTTTTTGTTTTTCCATTTTACCAGTGTTGCGAAAGCTTAACGAATATGAAAGTCCTTACATTTCAATAAAATGGCTGGATGACAGCCATCGAATCGTGTTTAGAAAATGGTATGTTTTTAAATTTTATCGCGATATATAAAACGATAGCTATTCAAATTCTTCAAAAATTTGCATCTGTTTTGAGTTGAATCGAATGAGTGTTCACGTTTAGTATAATTTTGTTCATGTTGCAGCGGTTGGGATCTGAGTCACGATGACTTACTAATGGATGATCGAGTTGGTCTTCATATGTTGTACGTCCAAATGGTTTCTGATATTGAGAATGGGTGGATAATAGTCCCCAAAGAGGTTTTAGTAAAACAATTGACTGCACTTCAATCTCAAGGAAGCAAGAAAGAGGTACAAATCTAAAAGTTTAAACACATGAAATTATGCATGCAAGTGGCATTGATACTGCATGATGATTTCATCTTTATTCATGAAATAAAAATATCCCCCTTTTGCAGTACGTCAGAGTTGCAAGAAGACTGAAGTTTTATGGGTACATGAAATTTCCCTACTGTCAAAGTGACTTCCTCCAGCCCTCGTCCGAACTGACTGTATATATTGGGAACCGAGAGTTAGTAGTTATTACTCCGAGGAGAGAAGAAATCTCGTTTAAAGTGACCAGAATGAAATGCTGGAGAATAACACTTCATCATGTATGCACAACAAGTTTATAAAATGTTTTAGTCAAGTTTGTATGAGATTTTAAATTTTCAAATCTAATTACAATTGTTTAGGAAAGAAATGGTGACGTGAAAGCGGAATTATCTTTCGAATACCTTCAATCAAAAGACAAACTGGAATGGATTACGCTCATGTCTGAACAGTCTGTAATAATGGCGCTTTGTCTCCAAGAAATTGTAGCGGATATGGTAGCAAAACAGCATCCAACCAACCCTTCCTTAATTGGGGTAATAAGCGATAATCTATTTTATACCGTGAAAATGTACTTATATTAACTGGAATTTTTATAAAAAAATTGAACTCATATTCACAGGTTCGATCGGTGAAAACAATGTTTTATTATATCCGACGAGATGGAGACCAGGTTCCACTCAATGATGACATCATAGTACCCAAAAACAATGGTACCGTCTCGTTATCAAATTGCTCATCAGGAAACTCCAGTCCAACCACACACAGCTTATCCAACGGGTGTTCCACGTCTGCTGCTGCAACTCCCACTTCCTCCCTCACTCGAAACAATTCGTATGATGTGCCATCCACCTTAGGGATAACCAAACGCCGTCCTTCCAACAATAGTTTATGTCGACAGAGTTCCGTTATTAATTCCACCGACAATCTCTTCCATGAAAACAGTGCTTTTGCCGGAATTGGAGATGATGACTTGTAATTATTAGAATGAATGAATGAACTCAATAATCATCGACGTTCTTATATTCTACGCAAAGCATGAATTTAATACTGTAAAAAATTTTCTTGCGACACGATTGATGATTATTACATGCGAATTTAAAATTGTGCCACCAACCATCTTTTTTTCAGTTGTCCCATTTTGTAAACTGCAAAACATTGTGTTTATAGGCCATTTTGAAACTAGTTCTCATTAATGCGTAATGGTGCGAAACGTATATAACGTTCTGATACGAGAAAAATAATATAATTATGAATATGACTAGAATTTGGTTATTTTCTACTTACATCTAACTAAGTACCTGTGCTTTTGGTTACTTTATAGTAAAATCGTTGATTTCAAATGTTAACCACATAACAATTAGTATAGAGTTTAAGATGATAACCGACTTTTGTTTTTGCAATATAAAAATCTCAGCTTGTATATAAATCACCTAGAAAGTAGTTAGAAATTAGAACAAAATAAACTTAGAATGACTAACAATTTACAAACCGATGCATGAAAGGAGGAGATTTTCGCACTACCCTTTCAAAGATTATCGCATCCATCCTTCCAAAAAAAGAAGATTTTAGTGAGGTGAAACTTGGAACTGTACAGATTAAAATATATTATGTATGAGCAAAGAAACTCTCCTTCTTATCGTGTCAACAACGTCTCCTTTTAAACAAATGTGTATGTCAAGGTTAAATTTTATTGGTTACGATTTTACGATACATATAATTATTACGATTTAAGCAAAACGATCACAATAACATTGTCTTTTCAAGTGAATGAGTTTAACAATGATACATTATAATTTAATGTTATGTAGCATGATGCTATCGTTGACCTAAGTATTATCGACGTTTTTTCTCAAGTATAGGCAGCTTTCCAAACTCTTGATAAATAATATATTATTTAAACCGATAAAAAGTAGCCTACTCTACTTATTATTATGACTCCTCCTTTCCCATTTTACATGAATTTTGATTTCGTTCGTTAGTAGTACAGATATTTATTCGTTTGATATATATGTACGGATACCGATAACATTTATATGTATATTATATTATACGTACGCTATTGCTACTACTTTGTTAGTACTACCATTTTTTAAAAATATTATAGTCATTATACATATTTGACGATATTATATAATGATTGAGATTACGAGAGTAAAATCCTTAACAAATTACTGAACCAGTGTATGTATAAATTGCATCATCATTCATTTGATTCGATTATTTTCGTGAAGGTACACAAGAAGTTGATTGAGCCATGACTTTCCATAATCATCACTTGTTTACTTCGTTTCGGTATTATTAAAAATGCTAGCTCAAAATATCCCATAAAAGCTAAAGAGGTTTTGCTCCTTCCTAAACGTATTACTATAATCTACATTGACTTGAAGATTGTCGTTGACTTTTCTTGATGATAATAGTCTGCGCTTTCAATCAGCCAAGGCCAATAAATAAAGTTAAAGATAACAAACAGCGTTGGAATAACTGCTGAGGTAAACTTTTCAATCTTCTTTGCGGCCAGTTCATATTTATTCAGGGGCTTTTCGGATGGGTGAAGAGGGGCTGCTGGAGGAGGGGGTTGAGGTGGCGGAGTTGGAGATGCTGGTGGGGGTGGAGGAGATGTAACGTTATTTCCATTATCTCCGCCTGCCCCGACAGAATCACCATTTTCCCTGTGTCTCATTTCACCAGTGGATCCATTCTCGTTAACAACTGTTTCAACGTTTTTACATCCACGAAACTGTAAAAACATCAAGTATTATTATGTTACTGTTTGTATAAGCATGTTTTCAAGAGACATCCTTAATGTCAGCTTTAGTAATAAACATAACAAGGAACAACAAACTAAATCCAAGCCGTAAAAATTTTCCGCGTCATACATTGCCAGTAATGAGCATTTTATCCAATCCAGCTGTACATTTTACAGGGCAATTGTCAAATACCAGGAAGTGGAATTAATAGGCATGGAATATTTCATTGGCAATGTCAATGAGAAGCTAAATGACTGGTTGGATTTGGCTTCCATCGGTTTACACACAACATTTAGCACTCAGCTTTCTTTCTCATAACCCATGAGAGCAAAGTAATGCATGCACATGTAATGTGCGCTTTCATCATTTTTTATTCATAAAAACAGTGATGCGCGTCAGTAGCAAGTGCATAAATCCACCCCGCAGCCAACGTAGCATTGATCATGATTTCACACTAATCACATCTGCTCACTGCTGCAGCAAATCTAATACATCTAAAATCAATGTGCTGAAAAATTACCTTAAAATTCGAAACATCACTGCTATACTGAAGAGCAGGTATAGTCCACCGTGCTGGGGGCTGCTGCGGTTGAGCAACAGGCGCAAGCTCAGTCTGTTCAGATATTGGTCTGGGCTTAGGTTTCTTACTTTTTAATCTAAAAATAGAAGCCATTGTTAAATTAATGACACTGCAATAATTCATGTCACAGGATATCTCCTTTCAAGTCCAAATACCATGACTTACTTTAAAAGTACGGTGTACTCAACGAGCGTCAAAAACACGAAAATAATGCAAACCACCATCCAAATATCCAATGCCTTTACGTAACTCACATTTGGAGTATTTTGCCTGTCAACATAATATTTAAACAGAGTTCATTAGAATTCCTCCATCGGCTAAACTTTGGCAATCGGAACAAGTTAGCATTAACCAGTGACAAATGCAAAACGCTTGTTGAACAAATTAGCACATTCCTTGAAGCAAATATATCGGACAGACATACCTGACAGCGCTGAACATTGCGGTGAGCGTGAGCAAAGTTGTCATGCACAATGCCATCCGACCCGGCACCGACTCTGGTGGGACGAGAAAGCTGAGCCAACTCACGATAATGAACAAAGTGCTGGGCAAATAGGTTTGAATAAGATGGTAACTCAGCTTCCGGCGAAGGAGAATCGTGAAACGAATTCCTGAGTAGGATCCTGTAAAGTTTACATTGTAAGATCAGAACATGTTAACCCCATCACTCATCATTTATACCGGAGAGCTCATCTAACGAGCAAATATCCGAAAGAAATTTCTTTTCCATCAGTTTGATGGAAGTTTGCGATTCTGTGGAATTGTAAAAATATCTTTGTCGCTCGGTCTACATACAAATATGGCCCATGAGAAAAGTATGAAAATTGGTTGGAAAAAAGAACATCTTTGGTTGATCGGTTGTTTTCACTTTGGATTATTGATTTTTTAAACTTCGACTGAGTACAGCCTTGAGCTCAATGTGTGGCCCACAAAAGTCGGTTTTCCTTCCGTAATCTTCATACAACCGTTTTCCATTTGCCATTACTTAAGATATTCATCGAATTGTTTATTTGCGGAGAAAACGTTATCATATCTGCATCATCTGGGCTATTGAAGCTGAATTCATGCATGCATTCAGAAACGGAAGATATTTCTGGTATGCATTTTTTTACCCAAACGATAGCTGCTCACTTTTTATAGTTTAGCATGCAAAAATGCATTTGTGTCTGTCGTAAATGATTGATAACCAATTTTCTGGCGATCACTCTTGGGTGTTTACCATCTGTTTTGATTTTTCTGCGGATATTATACAATCGGAAGTCTAACCTGAGCCCGTGTTAACCATAAAGTTTTGGGTTGTATCCAAAGCCACGTCAAAGTTGGGGAGTTCAAGATACTCAACCAGGAGGGCACCCTTTCCTTCACGCCAGTCCAAAGCTAAGATTTTACTTGAGTAGGCATCTGAAAGGAACATGACGAATACCGTATCATCACACGCTTATCCTCATAAAGTCACAAGGAGTGAAATAAAGACCCACATCATTTATTCAACCACCTAACGACGATCTTCAACTCTGTTTTTAAAAGAGAGTACACGTCAAACGCACATATATTTTACCACGTACGAGTTACCGAATACAATGATATTCATTCACACTCAACGAATCCCTATGTGATCTTGAGCCAAGAATTTGTTCTCCTTAACACACACGAAAAACATAGTTTGAGCACTACTGACTGTCATCATCGGTGGCTGGGCACTTTTCAAACATACTTTTGTGCAAATGTTTTTGTGCGCAATGTCTGACATGATATTTCAAGATATTTATTTTCTCTCACAATATGCCATTTCCTAGTTTATGCGAATTTCATGCTCTCGCTTCTTGAATTGAATTTCCCTTGCTCTTCTGTTTCTCTCTTTCAGAAGGGCAAAATCAACAAATAATACGCATCTGAATTTCGTAGTTTTCTGTTTAATCGCAGTTGTACTTGGTTGGGTGTGTTCTGTAAGCAATTGTACTACTTTTTTTATCCTGATTTTGAAAAATAAGCATTCCGATGGAACTATGAATGCGTTCATTGTGTCTTCCAAGAACTCGTGGGTTTTGTGGGGAAGCAGAGATGAAGTGCAAATTGGAAACCCCAAAGAAACACTTTTTGAGTTTTATTAACTTTGAAATTGCAACCTAAATCCTAAATTACCACATTTCCGCCTTTGTCTTTTAGACGAGAGTGTACAAATGTATGTTACAGGTTTCTCCGACCCAAGTCATTTACGAGGTTCTCGTTATGCCGGTAATCGTCTTTTATAAAGTCATTATGAACTTGAATTACCGATATTTTTCACTAAAATACTCTTACACATCCCTGAAAAATAAACCACCGTGTCTAACCAAATGGCCCATTTCAAAGAAAGAGCATGCCACAGTTGTCATTAATGTTTAATGCTAAGGTTGGCATAAAATTTATGTTCACTAGCCGTAGCCTTGTTTTCGGTTCCCTGTTTGTCCTTTTTCCAAGCTTTGGAAACTCAATAATATTCATTACATGGCTCTATTCGTTTATAAGCACGTCATGACCATCCATTTTAAATAAAATCAATAGAAAAAGTACAAAATAATTCAGTTTGACTCCACTGTGAAACGCAAACAACGGGTACTAAAACTGCACGATAATAACCTGTTGGTTAATGTTCCGACTTGGAGTAACGGGTTAATTGTCACTTTGTTTGTAACAAAATGGCGTGCGTGTGGAAATACAATATACAACACAAATTTGGGCACCTAAAATCTACCATTTCATTTTTTGGAGAATCCTGATCCCAAATAGAAAGCCAGTATATTATGTCATTAAATGCAGTATATCGTATCTAACCTAATCGTAATCGGATTCTTTTTCGATTTGCAGAAATGCATTTTTTTTGCTGGCATGCGAATCACAGCAACAAGTACTGAATAGCTTCTTTGTGTTGAGAAGTCGCAGTGGTTTTAACCATTTTGATCTATATTCTATTTGTACATACAAAATGTGTAGTGATTGGATAATAAAAGCCATAAACTTGGTCACACTGAAAAAGATATATAAAATTGTATACTTACAGCTTTTCATATCCACGTTGCATCTCTGCGTGTCTGCCGGATAGTAATGGAAATCCATTTGGCAAGCCATCGTAACTGTGATCCTGAAACGACATTTTGTTGTCACAATATATCACATCATCATCAATCGCTTTCAAGCAGAACAACACTATTAAGTACTGTAAGTATTTTGTTCGATTTGAATCTCTTATGGAGCATCGCATATATCGCATTATTACCTGGCAGAGTATCGAACACTACTATCAGGATATACTCTCAAAGAGGCAGGTTTAGATATTAAAGCTGGCTGCGCGACACCTTTGACATGATCTGAAATAAAAATTTCCATCAAACTCATGATGAGTATAATATTCATAAATATAAATGAAAAATTGACGACTAGTCTTCATTACTAGGAACAAAGTATAATGAATTTTCCAGCAAGTTTTTATACTATATTTTTACCAATGAAAATGTCTGGATGCCATATTTTGTCAAGAAGAACAGGGTTGAGTACAATGAATTTGTTGCCACTCCGATCAGCTAAATGGCTCAGCCTCGTGTCTTTCCACCAAATTCGGAGATTCATCTCCAGACTCAGTTCCTGTACAAGCCCAACATCCGCATACCAATTAGGAGGTTATTCAATCAACTCATTTTATTTCATTCATTTCAAAAAATGCATAGACAGTCATTAAGAAGCATGACATGACGCAACACTACAATAACGAACTTAAAATAAGAAGATATGACTTTGCCAGAAAGATCGACTACTAAATACACATTTATCGTTATCATTGATCGTTACTTAAAAAAGTTTTCCTTTTTGTCTCCGCAATATATACGTTTTTAGTTTTTAGTCAAGTGTGGCTCATACATCGCATTACATTACAGTACGTGTGGTACGCAAGACAGACATAAAAAATGTAGAAAAAGAAAAGAAAAAACAATATGAAACTGATTTCGATTTCAACTCAAATTACCAAAAAGCATCAATATGTATCATGCAATAGTAGACGACAGAACATTAAGCAACAGAAACTGACAGGAATTAAATGACAAAGAGAGAGCAACGTAAAAAATAACTCAAACCAAAAATACACACGTTTACTAACTAAAGGCCTTATGAGATTGAGAATGCCTTACATCATGTTACGTACCAGATCACCATAACCCTGTAGTATGAGAGTGTGGTTAAAATGTGCACAATTTTTGTATATACACATTTCATATTGATGTTTTCAAATCCATTATGTCAGGGACAGGAAGGACAATACAGAAAAACATCACATCACGCAGAGTAGATGTCCCACAGGGAGAGAGATATCGAAAGCAATGCAATGTAAAAAGGATTTTTTGAGTATTTTTTTTTCATTCATGTCATTTTTTTCATCTTTGATATCCACTAACAAGTAAAACTACATAATATTTGTACAGTACTCATGTTAGTAATCAAACTTCACAACAAATAAAAGTTTTTCCTTTCCCACACATGTACTACTTTGTTAGAATCATGAACTTTTGAAAAATTACATAGCTTTTCAAATACCACTACTATATTGACTTAAGCATACTGGATAGAAAGCACGTACGGGCTCACATTCCCCAAATTTTTGTTGTATATAATATCGAAGCTTCTACATAATATTATTATTTTGTAGCAAATGGGCCAACTTAAAACTACCATTTTTTGCACATAAACTCAACTATTTCATTCTGAAAGGTTAAGGTTCATGCAGAGTTTTAATAATTTTGTGGTTATTCCAGCAGACACTACCTAACTCTAAAATATATACATAAAATATCATGGGGAAAAGCTTTTAAGGGTGGATTGTGGATTGGAGTAGTGAAACCAAAGCACAATAAACTACATGCTTATCTATGCCATGCTCATAAATAATTATGTGATTAATCTGGAACAAGCTTGCTAAAACTTAAAAACCTAGAAACTACCCTATCATGTGGTATTGTTCTCTTATCATTCCACGTCATTCGTTAGAGATAAAAGTTTTATTAAAAAAGTGGTCAATACTAATAATACTTCCTTATTTCTAGAAAAAAGAAAGCTTTCACCAACTCATTATGAAAAACAATAACTTCTTCCAAGTCTGAGGTCGTACCTGTCTTTCAACGTTGTCAAAGAATGGAATGGAATGTAATATGTAGCGATTTTCTATAAAAAAAAGTATGTACAGCAGAAGTACAGTGTATTAGTTTTCTACTGTCGTCATCAACCCAGTCCTAGCAAATATTGGAATTATATTCTTTATCGAAAATCGAAGCATGTTCTCAATACAAAAAATGTCGTACCATAAATACGTAGCCCTCTCTGATTCAAGAGCCTTGCTCGAATCGAATCAAGTCAACTGTCAACTCAACTCCGCATTGCGATGTAATGTATTTTGTAACCTGGCAAGTTTAATATTCTTCATTACGTGTGTGGAATCTGTTGTCAAAAATGGTTGTGTATGTTTTTGTGAATCACTGCAGAGTCGCATAATTGCTCCTCCATATAATAGTACTCATGATTCGCATAACTGTAGCACTGCGACAGAAAGGAAAAACATCTCTGGCAAATTCATATCAATTTTTAATATGAAATTAAGCTTTACTACTGCTGCTACTATGCAGAAAAAGGAGTGAAATTCTACAAAACTGCATGCAAAACAAAATTATTCTGTATCAATCAAATGGAGAATGAAACATAATATGAAATATTTACTACTGCATACATAATATTTCAACAACTGAAACATAAAAAGTACATCTACGGGTACATTATAAAAGACACTGCGAAAATACAAACAGAAAGAATAAGGAAATAAAGAATTTACCTCGTTGAGTTCTTTAATGTCACGAACATTCATAATGAGTACTGAAAAATCCACCTGTGTCGCATCACCTAAAGTTAGAAAAGGAGTCATAAAGCCAATTAGCATACATATTAAGTAAATAACAATTCATAATGATATCATCGCAATTACACCTTTCATTTGCAAACTAGTGCTGCTACACAATCAATGATGACTGTATCCTTTCAAACTATGGCCGTACTTTTATGAAATGATTTGCAAAGTTTTGCATATTATCTTGGTAGTGGTATAAAAGAGCAGTTTAAATTGTCCTTCCTTTAACAATGTACATGAATCATGCCCATGCCCAGTATACCAAGAAATGCGAGTGTTTGTAACGAATAGCCTCCAGAAAAATGTTGCTGACCTCTCATACCGCTTTGTTTAGCAAAAAAAACTCCAGAATATAAAAGGGCAATTGCTTACTTGATTGAGTTATAGTAAATCATTTAATATGCATAAGATTTCGTTTCATGATTTAACATTAAAACGCTAGTCTATATAACCCTGACCAAAAGTTCATTGATGGGCACAATACCGAAATCAAACAAATCAATCATTGAACTATGGTGAACGATAGGAGTTATTGAAATCAATATCATTTCTTATTTCACATCCGTTTTCCTAACAAGCAACTACCTAACATTTTCTTCTGCTATTAATTTTTGCTGATATATGGGATAGATCTTTATGTGACCTACAAAATCACCACATCAATAAGCTAGTTAGTAAACTCTTTGGACGTGATTATATCATTCAAGGACTTTTTTGTTTTAAGTCAGCACTTTGTCCTGTTGTGGCTGAACAGAATGCATTAATGTTACATGAAATTTACGCCAGGTAATTCTGGTACAATATCATGCTGATTTATTCATGAGTCATGCGGTTGCTCTTTAAAAATGAGTCGTGATTTTTGAAAAAAATGTATGCTACTTGATTGTTGATTCACACTGGTAAATCTTCACGATATTTTCATGCACCATTGCTCATCAATAGACGTAGACATTGGTTGACTTCCATTACACTTCACACTTGCACTTGTCATTTCATAGTCTACACATCAGGACTTTACATTCACGCAATGAATAGCGGTTGCAACCAACAGTGGCAGTGGCACTCCATATACGGATGTATTCAAAGTCAGGTTATCATAACATAAGGTAACAACGTCATTTCACTATTTAGTACTTCAATTAGCATTCATAAGCATGATTCCTCGTGCAGCTCAAAGTACAAGACTGACAAATTCAGACATAATATTGCTTTGTAACAATGTCGTATATATTGTGACGTGCAATTTTCATATTGAGTACTTTATTGAACGTTTTCAACATCTGATATCGCATCGTTAGACGCATTGTCCTTAAAATTATTGATGGCGATCTGTTACGCGGCTAAACTTAATTGCAAAATGAACTTATCATCATATTTGCAATATTTCCAATCATTTGTGTTATGATATGATGAACAACGGTTCACTAATTGGCATAATAAAATATCGCAGTCCGTATGATTAGTTTTTTGAGTATACAATGCAAAATGTGTACAAAAGTATGATCCACCAAGCTGGTACGCAAATGATGTCATAATAGTTCAAAGTATAACAACACTATCTACACCTGCCCAAATGAATGTCAAGAACACAATTCATGAACAACTTTTTTATTTCCTATCATCATCATCCTCATTATGGTACGACCAAATAAACGCATAAAAATCCCAGTTTTTATGACAAAGACGCAGTCGTTCTGGAATTTCGCATATTTACATGCCGAGTTTTTGCAACATTATAAGCAAATCTGATGAGCACGATCAGTTTTTTACGGATGTATGGTTGATACAACAAATTCTACGTGTAAATGAACTGTTTTTAAGCATCAAATGTAAATGTCGGTATTTCTAATGGTAAACATGTTTACCAAGAATCATTGAATCAAAGAATGATTCTTGGTTTCTCCAGCACTTTGAAATATGCCCTCAAGGGAAATAGTTTTTATGCTTTGATGAATTCATTCATCCTTCAAGAAACATGGCAGTTGAAGGTGAAACCAAGAAAAAATTCACATGAAGGCGATTGACAAAAACTGACTAAATGGATATCTAATCTATCTTTAATATCTTCATCGACTGACAACAGCAAAATGAAGAGGAATTGGGAGTCTAAAAGATTTATATATATATATTCAACATTGCTTTTACAAAACAACAAATGGTGACGTAACTTTCAAAAGTTCAGCTTTCGCATAATATGTATGACTTTCGAGAATCCAAATGGAATGGAAAGACCCACTATATTCTTTAGCGTGTCAATAAACGCTCATTTGAAATGCAACAATTACTGTATGTAACTGTTTGCAATGTTCGCAAATGCAACGATGTGATCATCGTTCAAGTTTTCAAAAAATCTAAGCAATGGCTAAGCTTACTAATGATGTCAATCAATAGGAATATATACTTACTATTGTTCGTTGGAGGAGGCTCATGGATGCTGTAATTGGAAGGAATTAAACTCAGAGCGTCATTTAAAGTGGAGAAGGATTCGGCAGAGCGTCGCGTTCTTGGATACACCGTATGCGAAAACGATGAGATACCTCCAAATTCGTCATCATCCTCATCATCATCTAGTATTGATAAAGAGTTTGCTGAGCTACATAAACTGCAAAACACAAAAATATTAAATACAATTCTTCCTAAGAGTGCAATTTACTTTCTAAATGTTCCGTGTTGTAAGCAGTTTAAGGCTTAAATTGCCCTTCCAACCCATAATAAGTTATAACATCTCATTGGGTCAATTACATAATTTATACTTGATTGTTACATAATCACCAAAAAAAGCTATGCACAAGGGAATGGCGTGGCAGCAATTCTTAATGAATAGCCACTACTTTGCTGAATTGCTAATAAAGTGGTCAGTCAGTATTATAATGATAAAATGTTCAAAAAATAAGATCATGAGCTCATTCATTATGTGTAGACCTACAACAACCTAATCCTGCATTACATTTTCAAATAGTATTTTTGCGTGTCAATCGCAAGAAGTTGTTCTCGATACATTTGGATTTATGATCAATCATTGTATAATAGGGCCTCACTGGAATTCTCAGAGTCAAAATAAAAACTCAAGTGAACAACGCCATCGCATTTTTCAAAGCATTCATAGCCTTGAAAGTTTTAATAGCTTGAAGACTCGTGTCAATTCAGCACAACAATACAAACTCATACTTAAATTTTAAATACTGCTTTTCCGGTGAAACTTTTCCTTGTGGACATGTGAATGTCGATCATGGAAAGAACGCATTTGAAACATTATCATGAAAATTAAACAAGGAAAAGAAATAAAGTGCTCAAGTAGGTAAACACTTTGGAAGACCTTGCAGCACGCAATATAAACGCAAGTTAAGGTCTGTCTGACATGAAAATGCAGTTTGAAAAGAAAGTTTTAAGAAAGTATGTAAAACTCTAAATTGATACATATAGAAAAGGGGTAGTCCGTACTCTAAAAGAATAACGCCCCGAAAAATGTAGTGCTATATTATTTCTACTGACCAAAATAGGAATCCATTGCCAAGGTCAAGAAATTTGAGACAATTTGAAGTTTGTAAATGACAACATGCAAACGGATGTATTGTCGAAATTACTTTTCTTCTAGAAACAAATATTCGCATGCAAACTACTTGGTAGACTCACCTTAAAAAGAGAAGACTTCCAAACAGCAACCACTTGCACCTCTCCCCAAAGACACCTTTCCGTCCGACGTTGCCCCCAAAGCTTGGCTTGCTTAACGTATCCATTCTCTGAGTTTCGTTGTTACAATTGCTTTGACTATAAACAAGTTTATTATTCGGGTGTTCAACTTCACTCCAACTTTCTTCCGCTTTAGATAAACTACCACTAATGTTACTATTACAAAAATTCAGAGCTTCAGAAGCTATCAAGTTTAAACCATCTAAAGATAAGTCGGTCACGCCACAACATGCACATGCTTTTTTACAGGATAATGTCGTTAACTGTCTGAGCCCATTTGCAAGAGTGGCATTGTCACCTTTGTGTTGAAAACTTTGCGAGTTCTTAAGGGCATTCGCCGTAGCCATCGTAGAACTACTATTCATACACACTCCACATTTTTCAATTTCCGTCCCCTGCTTTTCCTTTTCCCAGAGAACATGCGGAGGAAGGCTACATAAGCTTTTTTGATTATGTCTCAACGGAGTAATAATTTCAGGATGAAGATGCGACACGCTGGCATCATCGTCTTTTGATGTATCTGCTGTGGAGAAAGGATTACTAGAGTGTTTGTACTCCTCCTCGGGAGCAGTTCTATAGTGGTCCATTATGGTCTCCGAGATGATCGATGTGTTTGAAACTGTGTTGGGATGAACCGTCAAGCTTTCTTGCTTAAGGTGATGATGCTGATGACAGTGACAATTACATGAGGAAGAGACTGGAAGGTAGCTTCCAGCCTTTTCATCCACCCCAAGGGAAGATGAATATGGCACAGGAACCATCTTGCTTCGTCGTATTAAGCTCAGTTTTACTTCAAAGCTGGCCTATTCCACCATGTATTCTGAGAAAAGGTAAATAAATTCAGTTACATTAAAGAAATCTTTCCTTTTATTTGCAAGTCTCAAGACACCCCAAGCTCCCAACCGGATGTGTGCCAGTTGTGGATATGATAATAATAATACTTTCATTAAATCATCACGCTTGAAAATGGCATTTGGGCCAGGGTGGTCGTGAGGAATTAGATTACACATGCTGGCTTAATGTGGTTGTTCCAGTGCTAGCCTATTCCATAAACTCGCATATTACTTACAGAACATGGTAACTCTTTTAACCATAAATATAAATTCTACTGATAACAGGACTGCTGGAATGCCCATATATACGAGAAACACAATTCAAGTTAAGTACTCGTTCTTTGGGGAAAGCTCTGCTTTCCACGATAAACACAAAAATGAAAGTAGAATGCTGAAACAACCAAATAATGAACTAATTTTGCTCCATGTCATTCTTTGAGATTGTTTAGTATCAACTCGCCCATTTCAACATTGTTTTGTTTGTGTTTCTAACAAACACATTCTTCTGTGTCTAACACGTAAGTAGGGTTACTTGTAAGCACAGTTGGTCCCTATTCACATGAATGAACTTTACTTTGATGAAGACTTTTTACATTTCCCAAAAAACCCTTGTTTGCTACGGTGAAATGTGCACCAAGGCACGGAACAATTTTCCAGGCATTACGTTCCACATGAAATCCTTTTTTAAACCATACTTGCTACAGCGAAAGACTTAGTTAAGCGATAACAATTTACTATTTATGTCGGGTCAGTATGTCAAATCAACGGATCTTGTTGGGACTAACTTAATCGAATTATACCATGCCGGTTCTTTACTTTGATTAGCGCACTTTTATTGCTACATTTTCATTGTGCACATTTTGTTGCTACATTTTCATTGTGCACATTTTGTTGCAACTGATGATGACTCATTCGTGATCGTAAACCATACTGAAATCTCTTGGAGGTGAAATATCGTTAAACCTACATGCAGGTGCAAGCATGACACAGGTTGATTGTATTTATAATTCTTGGAATCTGAGTGCTCAACATAAACAATGTGTATTATAAATTTTACGAGCTCTAACCTGTCTGGTATCCTACTTACATTTGTTAAATTTGTGAAAATTTTAACAAAATATGTTGAGATTTAGTTTTCAATCTTCGACATTTATTAATAAATTAGGGGTTAATTGGGCACGGTGGTAAAAATTTTCTATTCGAAAACTAAAATACACAGTATTTGGTGCTTTGCAATTTATAAAACTGATTTGGGAATTTGAAGCTCTCCACGATTGCACACCAGCTTAAGTAATGAGTAGATGCGGAGTGAAGTAAAATGTAATATTTGTGCTGTACATATGTACTCAGCTAATGATGATTTCTAGACTAGACGATAGATTTTATATATTATGCGTAAAATATCTGTCAAATCTGGAGTGAGTCATTTTATAACCGATTTCAACTTGATGTTAACCTATATACAAGTCGTTACCT
The DNA here is from genome assembly GCA_001718145.1 of Orchesella cincta. Taxonomy (NCBI): domain Eukaryota; kingdom Metazoa; phylum Arthropoda; class Collembola; order Entomobryomorpha; family Orchesellidae; genus Orchesella; species Orchesella cincta. The sequence continues at coordinate 29,417 of LJIJ01000242.1, read as the reverse complement.
AAGCACAACCATGTAGTCATGATTCATGACGTGATCGTGATGTCGACTATGTTGAAAGATTTTGTGAGGATAGTTAGTACTCCTACATGGAAGTAAATTGCTAAGAACGCATTTATATAAAAGTCTAGTCATGTGTATAGAAACTGAATCTGGAATGAATCGGTTAATGAAGCAAAGAGTTTGTTTACCTGAATATAGAATCCGTCAAAAATAACTCTAATGCGCTATTCTGGCTCTTTTTCATGCATTCGCGAGCTATATATAGCTAATTCCGGTTAATTAATATGCAGCATCACACGTTGATAAACATTCTTATCTCTGGATTAACACCTCTGAAGAAACAATGAAGCACTCCTCTGATAATTCCTTCATGAACCACGATAAATTAGAGCAAGTGTGCATAAGAGAACACTTATTGTCACTTGACAAGTTTTTATGAGTTTATCTCTCGGTTAAACAAACACTTGCACATTCTCTACCCGCAGGATTTTGGATAGCTAATTTTCTGTCAGGAAAAAGATGCTTAACATTGCTATCACTCCATAGATAGGTACTATAGTCAAATAAACTTTCCCTGCTGTTGTTCGGACAGAGCTAAAGAGTATACGAAACTTTTTGAAAGAAAAGGAGGAAGCCGACCTTTCGCCTGTGAGCCAGCTCCAGACGTACTGAGCTTGTTGGGAATATCCGCAGTCCTCTTAAATGAAAAATCCATGCTTTCCTTTAGCTCAGCTCAGCTCACAAAGAAAAAAGTCTAATACAAATACAAACAACAAAAACGTAGCCTACATTTCCTCCACTGTAGAGTCATAAAACAGCAAGTGTAAGTAAGTTTCATTACATAGTAGTACACAGTTGAATATCGCAAATAAATGTAAAACTCTAATCCAATCCTTTTTATGAATCTAGTTTGGTTTGGAGACGCAAAACATTCCACTATATTACTTACACTAGAGTACATTACATGTATTATTATAAAAACGCATGCAGCATATAGTCACGTATAAGCACAAGCGTAGTACAATGTGTACCTATGCAAAAAGTAAATTACATTGAAACTAAGATAGTACTATTGATGACAGAGACAGACAGTCCCTTTTAAAATGTGTGAGGCTATGGAGTGGATTGGATATTGTAAAAAAACGTTAGAAAAAGTACTCCTCAAATAAATTAGGCACTCATGAATGTTCACAAAACCATGTTCAGTTTCATGACTGTGGCATCCCAATCATATCCTCAACAATGGAGCTAAAATGAGTGACAGAAACTTATCATACATTGTAGAGCACAATGCTATAAACTTGTCTATGTAAAAAACAAAATGCACCTTTGCGAAGTTTATGCTCACATGCTAAATGAGCTATTACTATACAAGCTATAATATTTGTGAATTATTATAGTTCAGTACGAAAAGTACCTCAACATCATCATTGCGTCAATAGAATCCAATAAATAATTTACTACCCGAATTTTAGTGGATTTCAAATATTCAAGTCAATATTGCTGGTGTCACGAGTGACTCCTGTTTGTTTTCAAGCGGATAATATTCTGTTGTTTGGATTGATTGAAACATTTGTTTCATTTTATTTCATTAGACATTTCTACACCGCAGTAGCAGTTGGTAGAGTAAATATTTTATAGGATTGAAGGCTCCAGCTGCAATTACAAATAAAATCAAGCCCTGTACGCGTGACTTCATATGAAAGATGTAAAAACGCACCGAACCAGTCATTCAACCAATTCCGTTTGTGACATCATGTATACAACAACATCACGATAGCATCACTGGGATTTTGTGATTCAATTGTCTGATGATATCAGAGATGCACCAAATGAACCTGGTTGGTACGCCCAAACAAGTTACAAAGAATCTCAAAAAACCTTTCGCTTTCATGCATATTCCACAAGTAAATTTCTGTTTGATACTTAGAATTTCTCTTCGTGTGGTTCGTTGTAAGATAAAATGCTTCTTGGAACCGAACGAGCAAATTAGAAATGCATTACAACAAATTTCCAATGCGCCATACCATACATACAACCAAAATGATTGCTGAGTTTTAAAGATTCGTTGTGTCCCATGTCCCATTCTATCATTAGCCATCAATACAATAAAGTGAAACCCAGCCTGCGTTCTAAATTACATTCATGTAAACAGGAACATTCATTAGGAGTTTTCAAAGCAGCACATATTTTTTATGGTTTCTAGATATATCTGAAGGAGAAGCTCATTAGAAGAATTTTTTCGAGCACAAATCTTAGAGCGGATCTACATTCCGGGTAAATGCATATTACCAAAACCAACTCCCAGATCAGTATCGTAAACGTCCCCTTCCTACTTCATCGCATTGAATTTTTACTTGTAAAGCGTTGTCTTCTCCTGCTATACAGGTTAAATGCGTGCATTACATTAGTTCATTCATATTGCGACTTGAGAGTAAATCATTCAACAAAATGTTTACTCGCGCATTGAGTTTAGATATTGGAAATTACAGTTAAAGTTGTCCGCATTAGTATGAAGTTTATAAGTAAAATAAAGATTAATAGTACCACTCTATATTATATAATCGAGCACATGCACAAAATTGCATGGCTATGTTAAATTGGTCCAATTTACCAAAATTGCCACAAATTTTCTAGCCTTTTCAACTGTAAACGGCAATGTCGAATCAACGGCTTGTTATACGTAGATTACACATGAAGTTTAAGGTTACATTTTCTGTTAATGCCAAAATAAAATTCTCAACAATATCAGTATGCCAATCTTCAATCAATATGCTACTTACGGAAATTCACGTGTATTCAGGCATTCGTAATAGCTGCATTGCTGTGAAAGCCTTCATGAAATAAAGCGCTTTCGAGATGTGATTGCATACTATTTAAACGTAAACTTTCACAAGCTTACACCATTTAACTAAACACTGTTCCTTAACATTGGTTCCAAATAAAATGCATTTTGATTAATTTTCCATGTGTTTCATGTTTCAATAGGTTATACTTTATTGAAAATTAAACCGCGTCTGATTAATCCATAACGCAATAATTATGAAACTATCCAATATTCGCTCTAATTTCTATCCACTACACTACGATAAAAAATTTAGTTGAGATCCGATTGCCGAATCATTTTTGCATTATTCATGCACGAATAATGAAAAAGATAATCAAGAATTACTTTTGTATGAGACATGATTTAAAATACTTAACAAACACGCGTAGTATTATGAATGTATAATATTGTGTGTTCGATGTACTGTATCTTTCTGACATGCTTTTGAGTTTGTGAATTTAAGCAGACTGTACATTTCAACATTACTTATGTATATTAGCACATCATTGAAGACACGGAAAAGTTAAGTTGCTGATTTTAATAATTTCCAGAACTGTTGTATTAAGTCAAGCATTCAGTATGCAAGCAAAGTGTATGAATTATTCTTTTGGTAACCCATTTCGGCATTTTAAACAGAAGACGGTATGCTGCTATACTGACATAAATATTCATGTGTATTTCTCGATTCTTGGTCTAAATTCTTATCGACTTTCTTTAAAATTTGAATGCCAAATGTTAACATAATGCGATCATTATCTCAACTTTCCATACTCTTCATGTCCGTTGTCTTCGAATGGTGCTGTATGTACATGTTGCAAATGCAAACGTGAAAAAAACGAAACATTGAACTGTGGACATGGTTGATTGACTTTGTTGATGTCTTTCATAAAATGATATCAACTATGCTATATCGTCATATATAGTCTTATTCCCGAATGCATGACTCATCCAACTGTATTTACAGACGTTCCAGTGGACTTGAAATTCGATCGATAATGTGTTTCATAGTATACTCTGGTAGAATACCATGCAAATCAGTGATAAAAGCATAAAAGATTCATCAATATTTAGTAATAATTACTCGTTTCGATAAACAACAGTTATCCTTTGGTACAACATTTTACTTTATTTGATATAACATCGCACTTCGGTATTACAACAAACAATAAACATTTACAAGACAATGCGTAACACCCAATATCCTTCAGTACTTGCTATTCCTCAGCGTAGTAATTTTACAAATCAAAAGTACAAAATCATCTCAGAATGACCAGTCTGCTTTGTATTATGGCAAAATGCCCCCATTCCCATCCATATGCGAATGACATTTCGCTGTGTTATTATCGTTATCAATTCCCAGTATACCCACAAAAAAAGGTTGAAAGGTTAACAAATTTGCTCACATTCACCATCAGGACGAGGGTCATCAAAATTTACATCAAAATAATTTACAAATATATCCTAATTACAGGGTTTGATTGAGCTAGGTAACATTCTACTTCCTTTTCTTATTTAAGATCCAACTACACAAATATTATGCATAAAATGACTGAGGAGTGGACTGTAAAACTCAAAATAATCGTATTATACGATAAGCAAAAATTAACAACAATAATTTGTTTAAAAAAACAAACTGTGGAGAGGTCTATACGAACCCAAAGTTCTTTGTTTTTATGGCCAATAAAACTTTACTACGAAGTATATACCGGGATGAATATAGGGGCACATAAAATCGAGAGATGCAAGTGTTTGCCGTTGGCAAGTGAGTATCATCTGCAGGTCTAATAGTCACGGTTGGCATTGGTTGAAACCCGTCTTCCGATGCAGGTAAGGCTGGAGATCCTGTCCAAAAGTATAACAGTTCTTGCCTCTCCAAGTTGCTCATCTTTTCCACCATTTGCCAAAACCATTTCTTAAATCTGGCCAGTTTGTCATGTGCCTCGCCGCTTTCGTCGTTGAATGTGGTGTATGACATGAGAGTAGTTACATTTATTTCTCCAACACCGTTCATCAACAAACGCAAATCTTCTGCAGTTAGCCCTAATGATAAAATATAATAAAAACATTACTTCATTTACTATCGATTGTTTAAAGTTACATTTAGTTATATTATTCGACATACCTTCGAGAGATGATGGTGGAATAACATCATGAACTCCGTTTCGTAGCTCCTCTAATGCCTTGTATTGTGACCTGACCATCCGATATTCAAAATACTTACGCACGTAGTCATATACATTCTGTTCAGTGACTTCAATATTTCTACCACCACTGACAAGTTCAACCGATCTACCTCCTTCTTCAGGACTCAAGTCCAAGCTGTAATTAAAAGTGATTTAAGTCGTTTAAGCTCAACCAGATCTCAAACTGAATTAAATTGAATTAAGCTTCATTCGCACGAATGTTACCTGAATGTAAGGTCTGCGCCCGAAAATACACGATCTGGCTCCTTGCTTTCAGCATCTAGAATTAGCTGACGAAAGCTTTCATACATTAAAGGATCGAAGAAAGCCATATCATGGAATCGTATAGGACGAGCGAGAATGAATTTCAATACGTGACGATTTAATGTGATGGGACAAAGTTCGTTCTGCAGAAGACATAGTCCAATTAATCTGGAAAAAAGATACCCAATATGAGTTAGCTGCATTTGAAAAATACCATCATAAAACCAACGACTATGAGAAATTATTTCAATACCTTCCAACATTTCTAAATGCATTGATCCTTTCTGGAGTGGGTTTTCCCATTCTCGGCGAATAAAAACCTTTCTTTCCTGGTTGATAAAATAACGGACTATTATCTTCAACGCCATCCCCGTGCCATTCTTCCTCTCCGGGTTTTTTAGTCGTTGCAGTTCCAGTATTACTGGACGAATTCTTGGAGAAGTTGAAGACATCCATTTCAAGTAAAACTTCACCAGGAACGTCGCGTGTATGTGTTAATATCACGTCCACTGCTTCGTCAACGCGCTGTTTTAATGTATCTTCAGATGCCAACAAAATCAATAGTTGTGGAGGTGGCAATTCCAACAGCATTCCTGTTATCTTGGGTGCCAAAGAAGGTCTCAGCGCATGAACCTAAAACGCATTTCCAACAATTTTTTTTACATAATTAACGGAGCCAAAAATTTGTGTTATACAACGACAGAAAGACGACAAATATAAATAATAATTACCTTAACGTAAAGTCTCTCTCCAATTTGTTGTTGATGACTGGACAAGTGGTCATTGAGAGTTGCAGGACTAGACGTTCCTTCACCACTACTACTAGCTGGGTGGAAGGGCCGTGCATCATGTGATAATGTTCGTCTCACTTCTCGAACACGTGGTGTACCCCTCTGAAAAACACGTTTGATGAAATTAAATGGCTACTGCGAATCAGAGTGACATGACGCCATCAGTATATGATTTTTCCACTTACTTTTACTATGCGTACTTGTTGTCCTCTTCTAATATTGTAATCATCACGTAACCTCAGTCGTTGGAGTACATTAAACTGTGATCCATACTTTGCACCAACTAAACAACTTTCCAAGTTTGGAAGCTTATCTTCACTCTGAAGTGCTTCCGTGATCGCCGTATAGAAACTTCTTGCGACGCCAGAACCTTCTCCAGGTTCATCCTTAAAAGTTACCTGAAATATTGATAGAAAGTTGTTGTGGTGCTTGCCTTTAAACATTTTTTAACTAAATGTACATAGTAGTTCGATATCTGCTGAACTTACTTTTACTCGATTGACGGCGAGGGGAGGATGAGGTGATGTTGCTCTTCTATGGGCGGAATTATAGTGGTTATTTAGTTCCTTAAATGTTTGTAGTATTAGCTGATGTCTATCTCTTTCCAATTTCGATAATGTGAGATCACGTTGCTGAGCATTGCGCAGCTTCTCCATATCACGTCTAAATCTGCTTTCTTTCACAGGAAATCCACCTAATTCAGATATGACTGAGCCCGGCTCTAGCCCAACGTCATCTACAAACACTCTTCCAAATAATTCCAAGGTCAATCTCCATCTTCCAAGTAGAACGTCATCTGATATCATTGATGAGTTGAAAAGGACAAGTTGCTGCTGGGGATTTGTCAAAGTAGTCAATTCAGGTTTCGACAAGGGGGTTAAAGTTGGCAATTTCGAAGAACTTGTGGAACCAGGTCGAGGAGTTGTTTCTACAGTCACATGCGAGACATTTTCTGCCGAGTCCATTGGCACCACAAGGATCTCTGGTGCTTCTGTAGCGTTTTCCTAAAGCATTAAGAAATATTTCAAAAAGGTTAGCTTAGAAAGTGAAACATTGGTAACAGTCTGAAATAAAACGAGTAACTTACAGTTGTACTCGATGCTTGACGATTACATACAATAACACTTTTCGTCGGAGATCTTCCAATTCCTGTATCACCTACAACTACAGAGTCATTGACCACATTGACGCTCAATGTTCCAGCTCCTGCTGGAAGCGAAGCTATTTTCTTTACAGAAACAATTATTGGTGCACGCTGGATATTAGATGTTGGACTGGTTCCTGATAATCCACCTTCTTCTTCATTTCTAGTGCCGATACTCAAATCTTGCGGAACGCTCTGAGGAGAGCCCCACTTGGGAACAGACATACTTGGTCCAGGGATAGATTGGGATGATGACGACGTGTTAACACTGTCGGATGGACTTATACGCACTAGTGGTGGAGGTTTGGTAAGAATAATGGGACTTATTGGAGGAAGCACAAGAGATTCACCAGTCTTCATATCAACCTGTTTCGTAATTATGTTTTGGTCTGACTCACTCATTCGTGTTGTTATTGTGGAGGACGAATCACCAGAGTCTCTAATAATGCCAGAACCAACATTCGAATCAGGTGCATCTATGTCCATAGCAGCTGCAGAGTCCTTTGATCGTTGCCGTTTCTGTAAAAGAGCAGAGTATGGAGGAGCGTCTTCGGAACGTGATGTTAAACCTAAATGCAGCGGTTTGATTTCTTTGAGGGCAGAATTTTCTAAAGACTTGGAACAGCCAAACATTTCTTCTCGGCGTACATTTGGCTGCAGTAAATGCGGTTGTTCCGCAAGTGGTAGGCTATCACCAACATTTGCTAGAAAAGGGTCTGGAGGTGGGCAGCCCAAACATAGCGTGGATTCAGATCTCTGGAAAAATGTATGTCGTTTCCCACCAAGTTTTCCAGCAGCAGTTGCCTGGCATATTTCTTCGTCGACATCACCCAATTCAGGTGTACTAACTACTGCAGGTTGTGCTGTTGTTGTGCCAAACGTCATATCGTCAGGCTCTTCTGGGTCATGAACGATTAGACTATCTAATTCAGCTGGCTCTGCTTTTGTGGAAGGGCTTAATGTTTCGCTTCCACTTCGCAAAAAGTATATGAGAGAGTCAAAGACATAAGCCACATGCTTTAAACTAGACACATCAATAACTGGTAGACTATCTAAATGTTCAGTGTTGTGAGCTCTCATTAATGACAGAGAATAGGACAAAAACTCTTTGCGTGCATTGATAGCATCCTCTCTTTCCCGGCTTGTTCTTCCTTCAGTACTTAGTCCAGTTCTTGTCCAAGCGTTGGAAGTTGTCGTGCCACGAATCCTACTAACTTGTGTGGCGGGAGTAGTAGTAGTAACAACAGTCGAACTTCCAGAATCATAAGTAGTTAAAGAAGCACCAAATTTTAGCTGACTCTCGGTTGAGTCCATCACAGTAAGTAACCACTCCCAAACCTTCAAAAGTCTGCGATCCAGATGTATTTGCAGTTTGTTGACATCTTCCTGAGTCACCTCTAACTTTCTACCTAGTCGTTGGGACGAATTAGGATAGTCTTGGATAAATTTCAGGAGATCTCCAATTTCTCGCATAATGATTCCAAAAGCTCTTGCTAGCCCTGAAGCCGTATTCGCCATTGTTACCGATTCCTGACTATTTGCTGCTGCCGCCGCCGCAGCGGCCACAGCTGTGGTTGCGGCGGAACGTCTCATTGTGCCAGACGTATGATCAATAAACACCAATCCGCTGGTTGTCCCTGTTCGGACAGTTGGAGTTTCCCTTGTTCGAATAGCCCATTGCATTGACACTGGAGCCAAATTTCCTCGTTGAGGATTGGTTGGTAACCGTCGTTCAAACACTTGTTCCTCATTAGCAATGGCAAACTCGTCCACACTATTTACATTGGCTGCAGAAGAACTTGCAGTAACTGCGGTAGATCCGCTTGTAACAGCTGCTGCACTTGAAGTGCCAGTGCCACCACTGTTGCCGGCGACTGTAGTGTCCCTATCATCACTGTCATTAGCGTCAGATTCATCTTCATCCTCCTCATCGTCTTCCTGTTGTGTAGAGTCATCAGAATCGTCTTCAGAAAACAATGCAAGACTGGCTACTCCACCACCAGTGTCTGATCCTGCTGTTGCATGCGTTTGAATACTTCTTTGAGCAACTGAACTAGCAGCATCATTGATATTACTCTGGTTATCATCAGAATCACTTTCGGATTCTGCCAGCAAGTCTAATTCCATATCAGACTCTTGCTCCCCAGCTTCACCTAGCACTATTGCTTCCGGCTCTCCACCACGTCCTCTGTCCCTTTCTTCTGCATCAGCATCTCCCATGTCATGCTCGTTTACATCATGATCGTGTTGCTCGTCCATGTCTTCTACATCCTGATCTGCCTCAACTTCTTGGTCATGACCAAAATCTGCAGCCCGAATTAACCTCGCATCACTTAAAATCTGAATTGGATGGGATTCTGCTTCCAGTTGCCTGCTGCCGCCGTGGTTGGAATTTTCAGACATTGACATTTGATCATGCTCCAAAACAGAGGTGCTAGAATACGGCAATAATGGCTCAACACTAAATAGTTCTTCACTTCCAGCAGTTGCTTCAGATGTTGAGGGCAAAAGAGGAAAAGATGCAGTAGGTCTTGCAACACCAAGTTGTACAGGTGCAATTTGTGAGTTTGCCATTTCACAAAGCTCTTCAACTGACAGGGTCACCAAAGATTGGAACACTCGTCTGCAGTGATCAATAACTGTTGGCGTTGTGCTAAATTTAAAAAAAAAGGTTTATATATTTTTTAGCAAGCAACTAAATGAGCACTTGAGTTTATGTTAGTTTTCAAATACGTACTTTTTCTTAGATGGAGGTGCAATTTCTACACTAACGATGACAAAAATTCGAGCAACTGATCTAATAAAACGGCGTGCCGCCGTTTCTGCTTCAAGGACCCGTCCAGGAATTTTAGATTGCAGCTCACGGACAAGCGTTGTCAACAGAATGTCTAGCATCTAAAGAAAACAAAAGGCCAAATTCAAATCCTATCCAGAGTCAAATAGTATACATTAGTGAAGGTTTCCAAATGAGGTCACTTACGTCTGGGCTACATTTTACAAGCATTCGATACGTGAACTTGTCTAGGAGAGCGGTTCCGCTTTGCTCCTCTGATCCACTTTCTGCAGTTCCAGACATAATCATGGCTTTTGCTGCTAGCCAATCATCTAATAACTGTTCTAGTGCAGTTCGACTAAACCTGGGTGGCTGAAGATCGTGGTCAGGCATATCTAATTCTAAATCAAAGTCATCATTATTAGCCATTTCAAAAGTTGCATTAACACTTAAAACTATCTTTACTATCTTTAAGCAGAGTATAAAAATTAAGTAAAAGGGATTTACCTAAATCAGTTGGCTTTCTTGGAGCACTACTAGGGGTAGATCTAGTACGAGCTGTTCTGTATTGTTTCTGCTCCATCATTTGTCGTCCAGCAGTTTCAACAAGAAACAACAGAATGTTTTCCCCTCTTCAAAAAAAATCAAACGAGCAGTGAATTAATGGAATAAATATTCAATTAAATGAAGGATTTGAAAAATACAAGTATGTAGAGGTTTACCTTGAGTTGGTCAATGAAACTAAATCAGTCTCACTGATAAGTTTGCACAACAGATCGTAACGGGATTGTTGATTTCCCATTATCAAGGCTTTACACTTGCATTTCTCCCAACAGTCACAATAGGCTGTAGGAGAAGTTCGTTTCAATTTACAGTCATGTCCTTTGTGACAAACTCTAGCACATTCCGTGCAGCAACACAGAGACCCTACCAATCCACAGGTTCGGCATTCAAAAATGTCTTGGTTAATGTGCTCTGCTCCAGTCCATGTGAAGCTGCATGTATCATTACAACACAAAACGTGGAGTGGTGAATCATCAGCTTGAGACCCAGGAGGATATATCATGGACATCATAATCTAGCAAAAACACGTTAGGTTTAGTTTTGGTGTATAAAACTTGGAATATCTTTTACTTTAGTTAGGAATGGATCTTAATACCTTTTTCTGAACGTCTGCATCTGGAGATCGTTCTTTAGATATCTTTTGAATTGCATCTAATATTGTTAATGCCGATGGATACGCTCGGCAAGAAACTGCAAGCATAAATGGAGTTTGACCACGAAAGTCCCTGCAAATAATAATAATATTAGATTAGCTGAAGTTCCAAAAGTAAAAAGTTAAGGAATACAAATGTTTTCTATTTCAAACCTTTCGCCTAATAACTGATGTAAATGGGGCTCCAACGCATACGAATCACACATTAGTTTCAATGCAGCCTGAGCATTACGAACGCGATCATTAGGATCCCATACACAAGTATTGTTTTGATTTGATGACAACATTTGTGAAGAAGAACCGGCAGCTGTACCACTATTAAAACTTCGCAATCCAAAAATAACAGTTGCTGAAGCTGACTCAGTACTCTCATTGGAGTCATCCGTTTCCGCTATAACACCTCCAGCCGCACCAACGGATATCGCTGTTATAAAAACAAAGAGACATTAATATAATTAATACAGTCAGTAATAGAGCCATTCAAAAAAAAATACTTATTTAGTCGACGTACCTGCGGGCTGCTGACTTGCTGGAGCACCCAAAAAACTTGCCAAGTTTTCAATGGTGGCATCTAAAGATGCATTTCCAGTGCTAGAATGGTACGCTGCTGAGCTTCCAGAACTGCAGGTGACAACCGTAGTTGTGCCAGCATTGCTTGTTGTAGTTCCAGTTGAGCTTCCAGTGGTGGAAGAATCTGCCTCTTTATTAGTTGTAGGCATTGCCATATTCACAACAGCGTGGAAAATATTACGATTTCCATCGCATCTTTCAGATAACACCCGATTTAAATTAACAACATTCCCAGGTTTTCCTTGCGCTTCGTGATCCAGATTTACCAAAACTTGTTTCACTCCTTCAATATCACACTTGAGAATTTTTGAAAGAAGAATTTGTTGTTCAAGAGCCATCACAAGAACACCAACTTGATTTTTCTGCTGAGTACCAACATGTGGCAAAGCGTGAATGCCCAAACCTATGCATCGCACTGGTGGTAAGTCGAGGGAGACTGGATCTTTAATAGCTTCTAAATAGTCTTTCACCAACGGATACATTGTACCGTTACCGTCCCGTAATATACTCATAAACTCATTGTCACAAGTACAGTTCAGGGAAATGAGGTTGGGGTCGATTCCAAGAAATGCAGATGTATCGGTTGGAAAGCCACTCTCAGTCTCTCCTTTTCCCGTGCTTAAGTTGTACGATTTCCAAAGCAGCTTCTTTCCATCCTTGACAATGCCATGAATGCCCACACCATCCACAGAAAGGGATAATATATTGTTGATCTCCATAAGGGGTACACGTCGTGGTGACTTTTGAATACAGTCTGGAGACTTTGGCAGCGACCCATTTTTTACCAATTGTAAATCATCTAACCTCAACACCCGACATTCCTGCAATACAGCTTCCTCACTTGTAGGTGGCTCCTTTCCGTCCTTTAAGTTTACTACTGAAGCTCCAGGCTGAGAGAATTTAATTACAGCAAAGGATCCGTCAATTTTCAAAACTTTTCCGATTGGCAAGTTCTTTGAATCCTCCACAAATATAACGTCTTTAAGCTGCCATTCTTCTTCGTCTTTCTTTTCGTTACCATCCTTCAATGCAGGGCCTTTTTTTGCTCTTTTTTGGGAAGTTGAAGGTAAAGTCGTATCAGAACAAGTAGAGCTAGCAGGGGATGGTGGTGGTGGCATTGTGTCAGTAGATCTTGGCTCATACTTCTTTGATTCTGTAGGAGGTGGCCCTGGTAAAACCTACAATTACAAATTAATATAGCTGCATTCTCGCTACGGTAAAATAATGGTGAATTTTTCGTCAGTGAGAACATACAGAGCGTTGACCTACCTTGAAGCGGCACTTATCAGTAAGGCACCAAGCAGCATTTAGTAACTGACCCACTTTAGGAATTCCGCCGTAAACGGTGAATCCAATCGACCCTGACTGGTACATTGGAGCTACGCGCATCAAAACTTGACTTCCAACTGTTATTTCTGAAGCAGATGAGGAATGTAAATCTCCTCCAGTTCGTGTTTTCTTACTTTTCGTCCTGTACTTGTCCCATAACTTCTTACGTTGATTAAATGGAAGAACTCCCCACCAGTACAAATGGTTGTTCTCAGTTCTAATGAGCGAATACAAGTTGCAAACGAAGAGTTGGGAGAATTTCTGATTTTGAAAACTGTCATGAAATGCCGTTGATCCATGTTCTAGACGGCTTGATACGTGTGCTATCGATTCATCCATCCACGTAGCTACTTTACCAGACTCGGTAGCTACTGTGCAACGAATTAAAGACGATGACACTAAAGTAACCTTTTCATTATTCAGTCCTAAACCAGGAGCCCGAGGATGGGTCACAGAGGGACTCTGAAAATTAGAAAAATTCTTGTTAGATTTCTTATCATATGAAATGTAGTTTCCTTTATATTAGTAATAATTATTGCATGTTGAAGAAGAGCTGCTACCTCTGGATTTCTGTAAGGTTCGACTTCAATCCATTTCCACTGGTAAATTGCTCCATTTACTCCAACCGCTACCAATTCACTATGCATGGCAGCAATTGCAATAAATCTGATGTTCCTTGTCGTTTCAGGCCAATATTCAATCTCGTCTGAAAGCCATATTGGACTACTTTGATTAGATGAATTAGTACCAGATCCACCACCACTGCCGCCGGATGGATTTTGACCAGATTTTGATGTTCTGACAGAGCTATCTCCTTGATTTGAATCATTTGAATTGTTATTCCAAGGCTCCCTCAATGCGTTTTCTAACCATCGTCTAGGCCCAAAATATTGACGGTCACGCCAACGTGAAAAACTGTCTCGTTCACCACTCTCACCACTAGTTCGTTCCGTTCGAACTGACCGAGTTGCAGTACGACTAAATAAAAAAAATCAGATAATAGGTAATGAAAAGAAGTTCATACATGTTTGTTAACGTAAATGGATAGTTAGATTCTAAATCTATCCGTATGCTAGAATTATAATATTACTTTCGTAGAGACGAGTAGGCAAACATGTCTTCTGGAAAAACTGCATCTACAGCATCTGATAACATAACGGGATCCGTAGCTCCTCCAATTCCACTATCCAACAGCGACATTAGATCTTCCGATACGTAAGAGTCCTGTGAGTCATCCGCGTCTTCACCTTCCTCATCGTCACGTGAAAGGAGGTTATTCACAGCTAAATTCACGTCCAGGTTTGTACGCTGCAACTCTCTGATGATGACACTTCTTGACTTTCCTTGCAAAACAACTTGAGCTTGCGATATCAGGTCTTCAGGAACATACTGTGCTGGAACAACAGGTCTTGCTGAGCCCATGATAACCCCTGTTCCTCTTCCACCCCTTAAAGTCGCTGTTCTGTTAATTCGGCCGCGTTGCCTAGCTTGTTGACGTGAAGAGCTACTTCCTCCTGCTTTGGTACAAGCTTTCGAAGCTTCAGTTCTGCTGAGATCGAGTCGATCAGATATGACTGAAAAGGCCAATCGAGCAACCCTGCCATCATCAAACAGCAAAGCAACATGTGCTGGGCCCACTGCTATTTGTTTTACAACCGGTCCAGTCCGAATGGAAGAAAGAACGCTTGGCACGTTGAAATTACAACGGTTAATCTTTTCACCCAACTCCCTTAATCTAAAATTTTAAAACAAATGATCATTTAGTTTTAAGAAACTAAGATTATTTTTTAAAAATTAAATAGTTTATACTCATGTATCATTATCATTACCTTTCAGCAAGTTGTTCATCAGTTCCTGGAAGCGGATGGACGACAAAATGTATTGCCGACATTTTGCCAATAACTTATTTGAAGTTTCCAAGAAATTAAACTACAAAATGGGCAAGGTCACCCCAAAGCCCGAAGGCTACACTCAATTTTAAAAACTGATATGATCAGCTACACTGAAGCGATGACATCCGCTTCAATAGTTTCTTCCACTCTACTGATTTTCTTTAATTTTTGGCACCTTTATCCCTGGAAAATAATAAAAAGTTTACTTTTATGATGACATACAAAATCTTGTGCTAAAGGTAGGACCATTACTAGGATTTACAGCAAACAAAAGGCTAAAAAGACCAACAAAGGGATGATGGAGGGACAAATACTCAAACAATGCAACCAAACTAACAATCGTTTTTTGTTCTTATTGTTCAGATGTGAACACAGAATGAATTATTGAAAGCCTATAATAAGTGATAGTAAATAGTAAAAACATATAGCAAATTACTTAGTATAAAACAATTAATCCTCAATTAAACAAACAACTCGACTAGATTTTGTCCGAGTTGCAATTTTATCTCAAAACAGTCAAAAACAAATTGAACAGCATGTGATCATTACTAAAACACGGTGATTTGATAAAAGTACCTACCCGTTCGTTCGTAAATATATGTATTTGTTACGTTGTACTTGGAATTTTCATAAATACGTCAGACTTACAACTAAATACTAAACACTAAATCACAAAATAATACACATGTACAACTCAAATTTAAACCACTCTCCCATTACATTATTAGTTTGATATCTGAGATTTGAAAACATTGACAAATTGTTGGTAGAGTAAAAACGATACTCTACTCAAGGAACTTCATCCGAAGAATAATATTGCTCAATTCAATGTATGTTGAACGTATCTTTCAGTTTGTAAATGTGGATGTATGTCTGTCTGTGGACATCATCAAGAGAACATGAACGACAGAAAGGAGCAGCAGAGATGGGCATTCATATCTTTCTTTACAATGCCTCCTACTCAACAAAAATGAGTTCCTCAATCCGCCACACACGCTGATGTCTGATATGCATAGAGTACGGGAAGCGTGCCCAGTTTTGTTGTTGTGTGAGAAAGAAGAGAGAAGGAAAAGGAACATTTTAATCCTGGAGCTTTTGTACATAACCAACATTCAAGCTGCTCCTCTCATCTCTTCCGTACATTGAAGACTAAAAAGAAGTGTTTCATATTTTATCCTTTGCCCTTTGTGAACGCATAAAATAGTCACCCATACACGGACAGATGGGAAATGCATAAAATCATTTTTGTCGAGTTGAGATCATAACAACATCCGAAGAGGACGGATGCAGATGGATGATGTGTTTTTAGGAAAATGTACATATATGCATAGGATAAAGGAAACAATTGAAATCTTCCTTTGAAGGAAGACTTCAATACACGGATTAAAAAAGTACTACACAATGGAAAGAAGGCTGAGATGCGAGGCGAGGGCAATGTTCTTTCTATTACGAGCTGGACTTAATTACCAGTTATGCCTTGGGTAGCATCGGATGACAGGGGAAAGAACTCATTTACTAACCATAATTTACAAAAAGATTTTGAAATCAGGATACTTCCAATTTCGCATCTTACATAACATGGATTCATCATGAAGTGCATCTGTTTTCTCCAATTGGAAATGATCCTTGATGTCAACAAGGGAAGAAAAATATGTGAAGAAAGTTGCAAACGATATGGTGAAAGCGAAAGGCGATGCGAAGAGTATTACCGTAAAAATTAATCATTCAACACGACGACGCGCATAGCCTAATCACGTAGGACACGTAGACATGATGATGTGTGACTCACACATCGCTGACATCGCCCATCATTTCGAATCCCGTCACATAAATATTATGCACCTAACAAATCATTAATCAATGAATAATCATAGTAATTAATTATGTACTACAATATGAAATGAAATAGAAATTTCAAAGGTGAAAGGAGCAAATAAATGCACGATGCTTGCATTGCATATTGCATCACTCTCACTCACTCGCTCACTCACATGCTTGAATACGGCAATTGGCATGCGCATGTTTATACACAAAAATACAGGGAAAAGTTTGATGTGCAAAGCGAAGTGGAAAACAAAAATGTTTACGAGCTAAAAAGGTTTTCACAATCAGACTAAATGAGGTGAAAGCAAGTAAGTACTGGAACTGGAGAAAGTGGTTTAGGTAGGTTGTTTGGTACCATGTTGACCATTGACCTGTTGGTTTGATATGATTGCTGAATGCTCGATTTTGTATTTGTAGTACAACAGTGCATCATGAAATCCAATCCAATCATCATTAAAAAATCCTCCGGTCCAATTTTAAGTGGACGTGGATCAAGAGTAGCCATTCCAGGCGTTTTTCCATCTTCATCTCGATTTGGGGAACAGGTGGTAAAATTGAGGGTGCCTTCTTTAGATCAGTATATTGGTGGAGGAATCCCAATTGGTTCCATTTGTATAATCAGTAAGTTTTGAAACGTATGCGAGCTATAACAGCTAACTTCCATGTCATCATTTCTCTAATATTCTTATAGGAGATGAATTTCCATCAAAGTTTGGTGACATGATCCTCAAGTCGTTCGTTGCTGATGGGGCCACTTATAACCACCGATTGTATATTGCAAGTCGTCATGTAACACCTGAGACTTTCTCCAAAGACCTTCCCTCTGTGCGAAAAACGTCTAGTGATGCATCGGCTATGAAATCCATGGATGATGAGGATGATTCCATGACAGATTTGAAAATAGCTTGGCGTTACGGCCAGCCTGCAGGAAGTCGACCTCAGAAGGCTTCTGATCAAAGCCTTCCAGCATTTGATTTTTCCAAAAAGTCTTCCGTGGAGGAATTAGGTGGGAAGAACTTGGTCTTATCCCAAGTTTGTGATGATACAAACATTTGCAAACTAAAAAACTTTAGTGGAAATGACATTTTGAAGGAAATTCTTGGCGTAGTGAATCAGTTAGAATTAAATGATCAATCGAAAGCGCCCAGCAATGTTGCTAGAATCGCTATTTCTCATTGTGAAGAGCAAATTCTTTCGGATAATTTCATGCTAAAGTTAAGATCCATTGTTCAGCATACGAGCAGTTGTGCTGTTATCATCATCTCTGATGCTGCAGCTCCTCCAAAGACTCATGCCACAGCGATAACTCGAGCGGAGCATCTTGCGGACATTGTTTTAAATTTGCAAACCATTGTTGATCAGAAAAGAAGAAATGACCTCGGAGGAATTGATGGAGTATGCTATATCACAAAAGCAGCGTCTAATAATACATTAAAACCCTTTGAACCACCAAAAGATATTGGGTTCTCATTTAAAAAGCGACGCCTGCTATTCCATGTGAGTTCTAGTTCATATTTACGGTTGAGTTTTAAGCATGTATCAAATTAATTACAAGCTCATTAAAATATCGTTATTTCAGGAACTTCATTTGCCACCAGAAGGAGAAACAACTACACAGAGAGAAGTTTCTTCATCTGCTAAACTGTCATCTGCAGCACTTCTCCCATCTTCTTCATCCTCTTGTGGATCTACAATTAAAGGAAAATCCATTGATTTTTGACTTGTCAATTCAACTAATTGGATAACCTACGAAGCTAGGCAGGCACATTAATGAAGCGATGCAGTATACATTTTAAAATGTAACAATATAAGTAAAATGTGTAAAAACTGTGATATATTTTGCAAGAACTCCAATAAAAAAGCATTTAAATCTTCAAAACGTTTACAATAGTTTACATCAATTTCAATTGTTAAAAACATCCTGTGTAAAGTCAAAAATGCCATAATCTTCATCTTTATCCGCATGCTGAACTTGCCGTACTGGTTCTTGCATGAACATTGAGAACAGGAGGTTGAGATTTCAACAGGCAAAGTAAATTACAATGTGGATAGCTCTTGCTCGTGCCTGCACTGCACGGCAGCTTGATAATAAAGTGCATTGCTCTTCTGCTCCTCCACGTGCTGTGCTTGTTAATTCGTCTGAATTTTAAAGACAAAAACTAACTAGTTTTAATTATATTTCGATGATACCATAACTGACTACATTCACGTTTAACGTATCAGCCTATTCATTATATTTACTGTATGGTCGTTCCTGTTTGTAAGTTGAAACACTTCATATTCACGTTTCGTTTCGTCCTTTTGACAGCAAAAATTTCCTTCACGAACCTATTTCCTATTGTGTTACTGTTGGCTGTTGCCTAATTGATGTTGAATGTATTTTTCAGTTAAGTTATAAGATTGAAAAGTTGAAAGAAGCAGTGTCTGCAACCAGAAGAAGACATGAAGGACCCTACAAAGTCTCCAGATCCAAGACTCGTGTCGGCTTATTCAGTGTATAAAGGATTGGTACGTTGATAGAAATAGAATTTCAATGGAATTGTTGTCAAATGTATTTTTACATTGCACTTCATTGCAGGTGCATTTTATTGTATTGCAATTTCCTTTTCTTAATCATAGGTTCCTGGACTGAAAACCTACCAAGACACGTCTCAACCGACGCCTACTTCACAAAAGAAGAAAGCTGGGAAAAAGAATCGCAAGAGGGAAAGTGATGACATTAAGATGGCTTTGAAGGCTGAAGAAGCCAAGGCCTTACTGGAGGAAGTCGGTGCAAACGGTTCGTCTCCGCAAAAGAAGGGCATTGAAAAGTCGAATGGCGCTGCAAATGGAAATGCGGAAGGAAAAAAGAAAGACAAAACCAAACGCGCAACTGAAATTAATGAAGTTGCTTCTACTACCACTATTACTGAAAGCACTGACGAAGGATCTAAGCGTAAGAAGAAACGCAAGAAGAACAAGAAACGTAAAGATACTACTAATGAGGAAAGTCAAGAGCAGCAAAAAGAAAACAGTACATCTGTGTTGGATAGTACCGTTTGTATGTCGGATGATGATGATGCTCCACCACTAAAGGCCCGAAAATTAACTAAGGATTTAGTACCAAATCCTCTAGCATCTTCTGTTGGACAGAAAAAGAAGAAACGCGATTCTAACCAGAAGGCTGATGTAAATACTTCACAATCATTAGGCGGTGCTGCTGCTGACACCAGCACGTCATCGCCGAAGAAGAAGTCTAAGAAAAAGAAGAATAAGAAAGGTTCTCAAATTACCGACTCTCGTGCTGGTAATCGAGTTGCTGATGAATTTGATGGCTTGGAAATGGAAGTGCCTTCAACAACTACTCCAGCAGCTGGAAAATCAAAGGTGGATAAGAAGCAGAATAAGCAAAAAGCGTTAGCATTAACATCCAGTAAATCAACTCCGAAGAAATCTCCTTATGAAGTCACTTCTAGTGCTCCTCCTCCAGAACCTCGTTCCGTATTTAATTCTAAACGCATTGAAGATAGCGTTGAGCATGGAAAAATGGCATTGGAATGGGTGATTCATCCAGTTTCCAGCGAAGAATTTATGAAAGACTACTTTGAAAAGAAGCCACTACTAATCAAGCGAAAACATGAGGACTGTGCAAACTTCTACAGAGGGATTTTAACTACCCAGCTATTTGATGACATTCTTCGCAGAAATTGTGTAAAGTATACTGTCAATGTAGACATTACCAGTTACACGGATGGAGTAAGAGAGACATTATCAGAAAACATGCAAGGTAGTATATGTAAACCAAATTTTTACATTGATATAGTTTAGAATTTGTTTGACCTACAAGTTGTTCTATCTAATGAATTTTATTAGGCCGAGTTCGACCAGCAGTTGTGTGGGATTATTACAACAACGGATGCAGTATTCGAATGCTTAATCCACAATCGTTCATTCAGCCACTTTGGAGGTTGAATTCATCTTTGCAGGTATTCAGCGCAATTTGTTCACAAAATGCATTACATTATGTCAGTCAGAACTAGCGAGTAGCAAAAAGGTTTGCTTTCGTTGAAAGACAAAGTCGCATGCCAAAGAACTAAATAAATGCTTTCTCAATTAGAGTTTGCATTTGGCTGACTCCTGTTTTGTCGGCCGCCGAAAATGACGTGAATCATAATTATTTGTTGGGTTAATACCAATTACAATTTATTGGATTGCCCAGCAAGTGTCATTAATTCTACATTATCCGCTTACACTGATTGGGTGGCTTTGTTTTTTATAATAAAATGTAGCTTTACAATTGTTATTTTCATTTTGCCACTTTCCTATTTCGTATTCATTAGAGTACTTGAAACCACACACAGGTCAGAGTTAGTTTATATTAGCAAAATGGAATGGCTTGTATGTATCTTGATTTTGCTTTTACAAAGCTTAATTCAGTAATTACTCGAACTCTACTAATATTTATATATATGATATCAGTATTTACTGTTTTCAAATTGATATGATAATATACTTGGTGTTACATTTTCTGCGGCGACAAAACAGGAGTCAGCCAAATGCAAACTCTAATTGAGAAAGCATTTATTTAGTTCTTTGGCATGCGACTTTGTCTTTCAACGAAAGCAAACCTTTTTGCTACTCGCTAGTTTGGATCTTTTTCATGGCTACTGCTGTTATCTTTAAATATATATTCAACATTTCAACTGCCACGATTGATTATACAAAGAAAGTCATATTTTGTATAAATAACTTACACAGGTATAGTATATATATACATAGTTGTACGTGTGTACAGTAAATTATTAGAATGTTTGCCAGAAATAGTTTTGGAATTAGCTGAATATAGATGAACAGTGATCTACTTTAGTGTGCTTCCCTTAAAGCGAATTTTTTCCATATCTTCACCCGAGGAGATTCCAATCCGAAAGGGTCAGGTTGGAAACAACAGTTATATATATAATATATAGCTGTGTAGTTTAAGTTTAATAAAATCGCATTACACACAATTAATGTTGGTTTTCAAGCAGAGCTTCCATTCGCAAGTATTTCAATTCGTTTGAAGTCTACAATTCTAACCGTTTAGGCGTCCTTGCATTTTTAAGCTAGATTAAGTTAAAAATCAATTTATAAAGCCTTTTTCCAGAAACTGTTTTTAAACTTAACTATATTTAAACTCATACATCGCTCAGTACACAGATATAGCATTTATACATAGTTGTACGTGTGAGAGTATAGTAGTAAAATGTTTGCCAGAAATAGTTTTGGAATCGGCTGAATGTAGATGAACAGAGTGACTTTTGTGTGCTTCCCTTAAGTCTGTAGTATTTGAAAAGCTCTTTGGTTAAGCGAAATTTTTTTCATATCTTGGACCAGAGAGGTTCAAACCCGATAGGGTCAGCTTGGAAACCACATTTTGCTGTATTAAGTTCATGCATATGAACATTTCATGACACTTGATGTTAGATATTATGCAGAGCACCCTTCCTCATGTATTGTTTTTCAGATGAAGTCTAGAAATTAAACCGTTTCGGCGTCCTTGCATTTTTAAGTTAAAGACATGCATGGTAATTCCATATCAGTCTTCAACTGACTGCCCATTTGGAACCAAGGGTTTCCAAATTGAATCAACGTGCGCAGCACGTTGATATGGCAGTTGTTTTGTCTTTCAAAAATCTCAGGTTTTAAATTTGTTATATTTTAGGAATGGTTTGGAAGCTTCGTTGGAGCCAATATGTACTTGACCCCTCCTGATTCTCAAGGTTTTGCTCCACACTACGATGACATTGATGCTTTTATTCTGCAAGTGGAAGGGAAAAAACAGTGGAAACTGTATGCTCCAAGGAAAGAAAATGAAAAGTTGCCTAGATTTTCAAGTGGAAACTTTTCAGAAGCTAAGGACAAATTAGGCGAACCCATACTAGATGTGGTGTTGGAAGAAGGGGATCTTCTGTACTTTCCAAGGTACTGTTCCGTTTGACATTTTGTTATTTGGCATTCGGCATTTGTTAACAATATGATTTAGAATGTGCTATTTTATTTCTAAACAGGGGTGTCATTCATCAAGCAAAAACAGTTGACAGTGAGCATTCATTGCATTTAACTTTGAGTTTTAATCAAGTGAACACTTTTGGAGATTTACTGAAGCATGTAAGGAAAATGTGGAATATTTTTTCAGTCCCATTTACAAGCCTAAGTGTATCGAAATTAGGTTGTCTAATTTATAATACAATTCATGTATTTATAGCATATGAACCACGCATTAGAGAAGCTAATGGCAAACGATGTCAGTTTCCGTCAGGGATTACCAAACGACTACATGTCTTTTATGGGAATTGCACATGAAAATACAACAGACAAAGAAAATGCACAAAAGAGAAAGACGTTCTCTAAGAAAATTGAACAGCTTGTGACGAAATTAGCTAAGGAGCCTGCAGACTTTGCGGCTGACGCTATGGGGAAGAAATTCATTTGGGATTCCCTGCCTCCATTCCTTTCATCAAAGGAAAGGGAAACCTGTGTTGTTGAAGACGGAGAGTTTATGCAAGAAGGAAGAGTGTTTAACCGTGTTGAATTCGGTCCTGAAGTTGAGGTTAAGCTCCTTCGGAAGAACTGTGTACGTCTTGTTGTTGAAGAAGGAGTGCTCCGCCTTTATTACTCAACTGAAAACTCTTTGGTATACCACGACGAGGAAGCTCAGTTTTTGGAACTAACAGTGGAACTAGCTCCTGCAATAAATCATCTTATCAGTCAATATCCAAACTTTACAAAGATAGAAGATTTACCATTAAGCTCTGATGACATAAGCCAGAAGGTATTAAAATATCGTTGCAACGGCATGCTAGTAAAATCTTGGCGTAAATCTTAATATGTAACAAATTTTACTTTTTCTGTACTCACAGATTCAAGTTATATCAGATTTGTGGGAGCGTTCCCTCATTTTCACTAAAGAGCCTTTGGAACCGTGTGACGTTGATGAAGTAGACTCTGACGATATGAACGATGACGAACAGGATGATGATGATGACGACATAGAAAGCGTTAATTTGTCAGATTTGCCAGTAGAGAACGGAGAAGATGGCTCTGATGGAAGTGATGAATCCGACGATGATTTCTACGACACATCAGCCTACGGTTTAGTAGATGATAGCGATGATGAGGATGGTGAAGGCAGTGAAGAATTCTCCAATGACGAAGTGGATGATGGCCAGGCAGACCAAGATGGCATTGTTGAATTCCCAGAGAGTGATGATGAAGAAGAGGAAGTCGATGATGTTGACAAGTTTTTTGAAATGGATGAGGATGACGATTCAAGCGTCGTTGAAGATTAATGTTTGTTTTGGCGTATAAAGATTATTATTATTTTAAGTGATGAAATACAAGTAATTATAAATTCGCATAAAAAATAAAGGTTTTATTAAATGTCTATTATTACAAATACTTCTGCGTAATTATCTTTTTCGTGAAATTGCATATTTGAGTACGTTATTGCTTTCACTTCCGTCCCTTGGGTATGTTTTCGCAAGTCAAATGTTTCACCGTATCCTACGGCAGAAATTTTAAAATTATCGCGATCGAAGGATGTGATGTTAATTTTCTGAAAGTTTGCACAATCAACAATAAAAATGTTAAGTTACTTTAACGGAACTACAATTAGTGGTATCAACTAATCAACTTACACGGGCAACAAAATACGGTTCAGCGTTGAAAAGGAATAGCCATTCGTCCAGGAAGCCGTACAACAAGGACAACATATCATGACCAGTTGCTTCGATTTGTTCCGATCCAAAGTTGTCAACTCGGTCCATGTCAGTAATGTATGCGAACATCCCCATCGCACATTGTTCGAACGCTTCTCCCAAATTTTCACCCCATGCGTGTATTCTATTGCAATAAGCACAGTCCAATTAGTCATTTCTCCAATAACGACATTAAAGGATATTATATAGAAAGAACCTTACTGAACGTCCGCTGTATGATCCAGATCTACAAAATAAGATATTAAACAGCATAGCAGTTAGTAAAAGCATCAATGTATGTAATACTAACTATTTAGCTTTGAAAAATTGAATTTACATTCATATTTTATTGGAGGAAGCAGCTGAAGTTCTACTGCTGGGGGTTGTTCTGTTGAAACATTTGAATCTTCTGGTTCACCTTCAAGATCTGCAACGTTGGGTTCGTCGTCATTACTCTTAAGGTTCCCCGCAGTTCTTATCGCATCCCCTGAATCCATTTTAAATCTGGAAGTCCAAATGTAAGTAAACAATGATAAATTTTCAAGATGAAACGGTACGATTATAAAACAACTAATGCACACTTTAGTAGTATAACTATTATCACATTCACCCCCAACCAACCTTTTCGCCTTTGGTGAAGACGATGGGGACGGAGACTGAAAGTTATTTTCGTTGCAAAACATTTGAATGGGGAAAGAGGATCCTTGGCTTCGTCTTTCACATGAAAAGTAAATGATTGAAGATGAAAGAGGGGGTGTTAAATGCGCTCCGCTTTAGCTAAACTATTTTCAGAATCTGACTGATTCAAGTGTAATTATAAACACCATACAAACTCATACAACAAAAGTACTAATGACTCACCATTCTTATCAAAACACTTCTAAACCATTCCTTATCAAATGCAGTTGGATTATCTTTTGGCCCACTTAATGACCAAAACACAAGGTGTAAAAGCTTATTTTCTCTTCACAACAGTTATCCTTATCGTTCCTTATCTGTACACATACAAGTTGACAGTTTGATTATTATTATTTTAAACTTCAACGTGCATAATAAACCCACCAGTTAGTCAAAAGCAATCAGATCCTTTAGTTGGAAACACAAATATACACAACAGGTGAGTCAACTTTCGGTAAACAGAATTGTGAGCGCATAAGTGCATGTGCGTTCATACCGCACCCACAGCTCGGCTGATGCAAGATAATATGCTTTACAGATGCAGACAATCCAAAAAGAACGAAGCGAATGAATTTTGATGCATTTATATCATAATGATCGAGTATATCGTCGATAAGGCATCGTGATTTTCACACTTTACTGTTATTTTGCCGTAAAATGCCTTTTGTAGGATAAGCTATCACTGTTTGCTGATTTCTACTGTTGTCTATATCTTTTGACTGTATACATGCTTCTAATGGTGGACAAATTTCTTCCAACGGATTTTCATCAGTGACATTAGAACTTCCTGTGATGCTAGAATTGAGAGATGCTTCTTGATGCACCTTTGCAACTGCTGCAGCGATAAGTGGCACAACTGGAGGAAGTTTGAGGATAAGGCTTTGACCCAGCCTCTTTTTCTCTCGGGAACTAAACATTCCGACATTGCCCTTCTTGCAGTTATCAACACCTCGTCGGATTTTGATTGATTTAAAAGAGATAGAACCGGTAAAGCTGCTGGAATCAATAGTTCCGGTGAAGCAACTGTTACTACACCGGTGGTAGGGCTTGTCTTTACAGACACGTGTTTGCTGGGATTCAAGGAGTTTTGTTGTGAGGCTCCAATAATATTCGTGAAGTAGGCCCTAAATATTGGGGTAAACAGCAAAAAATGTTTAAGAATTCAAGAAAATTAATTGAACAATGAGAATTTCTAGTTACATTATGCTTTCATCACGAAATTCCTTTTGTTCCCTGAAAAACTTTCTCCTCCTTTCTCTATACAATTCCCTGGAGTCTGTGTGGTGGGCAAGGCAAGGCAAAGTCTTGTCAGTTTTTACATTTTTGGGGGCAACTTGAGATTGCACTGAACTCGCGTTGTTATTATTCATTTCCACTCTTGTATGTTCGTTTCGGTATGAGCATAAGTTCTGTCAATATCATTGGTTATAAGATGACTACTGCCAATATTTATGATACTCGTTTGCTTGGATTTCCCAACGATTTTCGTGCGAAACATGCCAAAGAATCGCTTGAGAATGCCTTGCTTATTAGTCGGGCATTCTTTGGAAGACTTTTTAGCTTCCGCTGTGAGGACTTTTTGCGAACTATTTGATGATTTGGAAAGTAATGGAATAGTTTCCTCGCTTTGAGGGACTTCACTGCTGAGCTCACCAATATATTCTGGGAGCTCAGATGATTGAAGAGTTAAAGCATCTGATGACTTTTCTTCTACGTTTCCATTCTCCTGCGTAATAATCGCATTACAATCTGAATTTTTACTTTCATAGTCTTTCGTTTTTGAATGGTGGGACATGGAGTTTGGGATTTCCATCATTAGTGAATCTTGGAAAGAGTTCCTTTCTAAATAAATTCCAGATTTTTCCACATTCTGAGTCAAAGATGAGCCACTCATGCTTTCTCCATTTTCATAAATTTGAGTTATACAAATTTCACCGTTGTCCTGTATCGCGTGAAAGCAATTTGCCTCTGAATAGTTTGATAGATTTTTGCTGCTTCTTTGAAATTCATTCTTCTCACTTTCAAGGGCTTCTCTATCTTTTGCAGCATTTGGCTCGAGTGAAGATGAATTACTTTTGCAGTTAACACGATTTCTTGACAAAAATCTTTGATAACAAGCTACCAAACTATTTTTTACACTTGCAAACAGTGACTTTGAAGACGTGACAGGATCTTCATCAATATTAAAATCCCGGTTGTGAATGGAATCCTGCAAGTTACACACATCAACCTCTGCAAAACTTTCATTAACATCCGAGTTTTTTGCTGTCTCCTCTACTCGCTTTCTACAGAGTTGATCGAAGGAACTTGAAAGCCTTAATTGGTTTATATAAAAGTCTGACTTTGTTCTTTTCTGTCTTAATTGATTTGCTTTTGATATATGATGCCGTCTAGCATCCAAAACCGAGTGAAAGCTCGTGGAATACTTTAGTTGTGGGTTGGGCTGCATCAAAATTTCTTGTTGATCCACGTCGAGATCAAAATCATCTTGTATTACGTCCGCATCCTCGTCATATTCCAGCAGCCCATCCACTAAAACACATGACGTACTTTCTTTCCTACTTAAAATGGGGTCATTCGCAGGAAAAAGTGTTTCAACCTGTTTGCGACTTTCACGATAATTGTCATCTTCTTCTGTAACATCCTCAATGCGAGATTCAGAATCAGTTGAAGCATCCATTCCGTACATGTTGAAGTAAGGAATGTTAGCATAAGTGTAGTCAGTTCCAGATCCACTTCCTGAAAATGAGCTCTGCACAAATATTCTGTATGGTGGCGGATCAGGCTGATTGAGAGAGTCATTTATCATTTCTCCTGAAGGCGCAGACATTGCATTGTTCCCTGTAGAATCGTCATAAACTGGTTGGAACATCCCAATATCAAAATTTGTCATGTTCATCATCGTGGAGTGCATTAAGGGCTTATGAAATGCAGTTTCGTCGAGTATTTCACAATATTGATCTTCAATCAATAGTTCTCTTTCAACTGCCAAACTTGATTTCAATAACTTCTGGCTTGTGTAAAGAACTTTGTGTAGCAAGATCAATATTGTGAAATACTCGACGAAACTGAATTTTCATAAGCCCTTAATGCACTCCACGTGCATGAACATGACAAATATTTGATATTGGATGCTTCCAACCAGTTTATGACGATTCTACAGGGAACAATGCAATGTCGCGCCTTCAGGAGAAATGATAAATGACTCCTCTCAATCAGGCCTGATCCGCCACCATACTAGAATATTTGTGCAGAGCGCATTTTCAGGAAGTGGGATCTGGAAATGACTACACTTATGCCTAACATCCTTACTTCAACATGTCGAATGGATGCTTCAACTGATTCTGAATCTCGCATGAGGATGTTACAGAAGGAAGATGACACTTATCGTGAGTCGCAAACAGCGTTGAAACACTTTTTCCTGCGAAATGACCCTTTTAAGCTAGGAAACGAAGTACGTCATGTGTTTTAGTGGATGGGCTGCTGGAATATGACGAGGATGCGACGTAATACAAGATGATTTCTGATCTCACCTTGATCAACAAAAATTTTGCATGAGCCCAACCCACAACTAAAGTATTCCACGAGCTTTCACTCGCGTTTTTGGATGCTAGACGGCATCATATATCAAAGCCAAATCAATTAATGACAGAACAAGAACAAGTCAGACTTTATATAAACAATTAAGCGCTTTCAAGTTCCTTCGCATCAACTCTTGTAGAAAAGCGAGTAGAGGAGACAGCAAAAAACTCGGATGTTTAATTGAAAGTGGTTTGCAGAGGTGTATGGTGTTAACTTGCAGGATTCCATTCACAACCGGGATTTTAATATTTGATGAAGATCCGTTTATCACGTCTTCGAAAGTCACTTTTGCAAGTGTAAAAAATTAGTTTGGTAGCTGTTATCAAAGATTTTTGTCAGAAAATCGTGTTAAACTGCAAAAGTAATTCATGCTTTCACTCCGAGCAAATGCTGCAAAAGATAGAGAAGCCCTGAAAAGTGAGAGAATGGAATTTCAAAAGAAGCAGCAAAAATCTATCAAACTAATTCAGAGCAAATTGCTTTCACGCCATACAGGAACAAACGGTCTGAAAAATTGTATAACTCAATATTTATGAAAATGGCAGAAGAAGCTATGGAGTGGCCCTCAATCTTATGACTCAGAACTGTGGAAAAAATCTGCGAATTTATTTAGAAAGGAACTCTTTCCA